>APFE030496066.1:5460-61202 GCA_000404065.3 Pinus taeda | reverse complement strand
CCCGAAGGGATTGTGGAAGATGTCTTGGTCTCTGTTGACTCTTGGGAGTACCCTGCGGACTTCTTGGTCCTTCAGCCAAAGGCAAAACTCACTCGATATCCCCTCATTTTGGGCAGGCCTTGGCTAGCTACTGTGGATGCTTACATTAGCTGTCGAGCAGGAAGAATGACCATCAAAAATTGGCCTATGTCCAAGCAGCTGGTCCTATACCCTCCTGCCCAACCTCTGCTAGAACAGGACTTATCCATTGGAAGAAGGAGATGAGGATGAGGTCTACTCTGCACCATTATGCACAGTGGAGGCCACCAGGGGAGCTCCTCAAACAGACGATGATTTGATTGAGAACTTAATCCAAAATCCTCCTCCCGGTGCATTATCCTTGGAAGAGTTGGTGGAAGATACCCAAGCCAGTGCGTTAGTGGACCTATGTGTGACTGATCCGACCACTCCCAGAGTGAAGAATGTGGAGTTTGGCCCTGAAAGAACTTTAAAGATCAACTCCTCTCTCTCTCCCTCTCAGGAAAAGGAGCTATGTAGTCTCTTGACCCGCCATTTGGAGGCTTTTGCTTGGAGCTACAAGGAAATGAAAGGAATCCATCCCTCGATCTGTACCCATCATATTTACATTAAAGAGGACTGTAAACCAGTGAGGCAACCTCAGAGGAGAATGAATCCAACCCTTAAGGACATTGTTAAAGAATAAGTGCAAAAATTGTTGGATGCAGGATTCATCTACCCCGTCTCGGACAGCGAATGGGTTTCCCCTCTAGTGTTGGTACCCATGAAAAATGGGAAATGGAGAATCTGTGTGGACTACAGAGAACTGAACAAAGCCACCAAGAAAGACCACTTCCCTTTGCCTTTCATCGATCAAGTGTTGGATGGACTGGCAGGAAAGAAGTTTTTCTCTTTCCTAGATGGGTTCAGCGGGTATAATTAGATCCAAATCAGCCCGGAGAACCAAGATAAGACCACCTTCACTTGTCCATGGGGTACCTTTGCTTACTAAGTCCTTCCCTTTGGGCTATGCAATGCCCCTGCCACTTTCCAGAGAGCCGTACTGAGCATATTTGCCGAGCTAGGATGAATTTACTCCTTACGAGTCTAGCTTCCAAGAAGCCTTGTCCAACCTGGGAAAAGTTTTAAACAAGTGCATTGAGATGAACCTTTCCCTTAGCCCCAAAAAATGTGAATTCCTGATGACTGAAGGGACCGTGTTAGGACATACCATTTCTCACCAAGGATTACAGGTGGATCCTAATAAAATTGCTATCATCAAAAATGTTCCACCTCCTCAGAAGGTAAGTGATGTTCGGAGTTTCTTAGGTTTAGCGAGATATTATAGAAGATTCATTAAAGACTTCAGTAAGCTAGCCTCGCCATTGTTTGGCCTCTTAGGAAAAGATGTTGAGTTTAAATGGACTGACGACTGTCAGAGGGCTCTAAATGAGTTGAAGGATAAGTTAGTGTCCGCCCCAATTTTGAGAGGCCCAAACTGGGCCCTACCTTTCCACATCCACACCGATGCCTCGAACAAAGCCATAGGGGCAGCCTTAGGACAAGTTGAGGAAAAACTTCCATATGCCATATACTTTGTCAGCAAAAACTTATCCAAGGCAGAAATGAATTATACTGTAACTGAGAAGGAGTTCCTGGCCGTGGTCCATTCCCTGAACAAGTTCCGACACTACATCACTAGCTATCAAACATTTGTACATACTGATCACACTGCAATTAGATATTTAATGAATAAGTCTGATGTGAATGCTCATATTATTATATGGTTACTTTTGTTGCAGCAGTTTGATTTGACTATCGTTGACAAACCAGGGAAAGAAAATGTTGTTGCGGACTTCTTGTCTAGATTGGGTTTGCCTGCAGGTGAACAAGGAACAGTGGATGACCAGATGCCAGATGAACATCTGTTTGCTATCTCAGTACTCTCTCCATGGTTTGCTGATATAGCAAACTACTTGGTCTCAGCACAGTTCCCTCTGCATCTATCCTCAAAGGAGAAGAGAAGAATCGTGAGGAAGAGTGCCTCATTCACTTGGATCAGGGGCAACCTGTTCAAACTTGGCCCCGATCAGATCTTAAGGCGTTGTGTTAGGGAGGAGGAAGTCTTTGAAATCCTCCTAACCTGTCACGATGGGCCCTGTGGAGGACATTTTGCAGCCAAGAGGACTGCCTTCAAAATTCTACAGGGAGGCTACTATTGGCCCACTCTTCATCAAGATGTCAGAAGATATATCAGCGAATGTGACCGATGCCAGAGGATGGGGAAACCGACTCCAAGGGCCGAAATGCCTCTCCAACCTCAAGTGACCCTTGAGCCATTTGAGAAGTGGGGTATGGATTTTGTGGGTCCTTTCAACCCTCCTTCGAGGCAAAGGTCTTACATCATTGTGTGCACAGACTATCTGACAAAGTGGGCAGAAACCAAGGCAATCAAAGTAGCGACAGAAGAAAAGGTGGTTGAGTTTCTAAGAGAAAACATCTTCTACAAATTTGGCTACCCAAGAGAGTTAGTCACCGATTAAGGAAGCCAATTCACCTCCAACTTAATTGAAGACTTGCTCTCTCATCACAAGATCAAGCATAGGACTTCCACCCCATATCATCCTCAAGCAAATGGGCAGGTGGAAGTCACTAATAGAGCATTAGAAGGGATTTTGACTAAGGTGGTGAGAAGCAGGAGAAAGGATTGGGCAGATCGCCTGGTTGAGGCCACTTGGGCCTACAACACCACTTGGAAGACCACAACCAGTTTCACACCTTATGAGCTGGTCTATGGGAAGAGAGCTTTGTTGTCAATCGAGTTTGACTACAACACATTGAGGATGGCAGCTCAGCTGGACCTAGATCTCATCCATGCTCAACAAGAAAGGTTATTGCAGCTAAATGGGTTAGATGAACACTGAATGCAGGCCCTCCTCCACTCAAAAGTGGTTCAACTTTAGAGGAAGATATGGCATGACCAGCACCTTAATGACAAACAATTCCAGCCGAGAGATTGGGCACTGTTGTATGATTCCAGACATAAGGATTTCAGAGGGAAGCTGAGGACAAGATGGTTAGGATCATATGCAGTGGAGAAGTGCAATGACAATGGTTCCGTCCTTATCCGGACCATTGATGAAGAAGCCATCCCCATTCTTGTCAATGGGAATCGACTAAAGATCTACAGGAAACCTCTTTCGAGGCAAGAGTTCATCGAAACTGTGGAAAAATCAGTGTTGGTAATAAAGAAGGGTTCTGCCTCGGTTTTGGCCACACCCTGGGCATCATCATATCAAAAAAAAAACTAATAAATAAAATAAAATACAATAAAAAAGATCCTTGGGTGAAAACCTCTCTGAGGCGCCCAAGGCAGATGGTAGGGGTGAAAACCTCATTAAGGCGCCCCTGCTGTCTCTCTGAAAAAAGAATTTGAATAAAAAGACCCTTGGGCGAAAACCTCTCTGAGGCGCCCAAGGCAGATAGTAGGGGTGAAAACCTCATTGAGGTGCCCCTGCTGTCTCTTTAAAAAAAAAGAAAAAGAGAAAAAGAAAAAAAGAAAAAGAAGGAAGAAACAGGGAAAAAAACAAGTTTAATCCCTAGAAATTGTTGCAGTTTGCAGGAACACAATGCAAAAAGGAGGCCTCCCAACACAAGGACAGAGGTCCCTACCAAGTTACCAGGCATCCTCACATACACTCCCTCCATGAACACTCATTTTTTTCAGGATTCGGACACAATCTGGTCGTGGTTCAACCTTCTACAGGAAGCCACAGGACTTTCTACAGGAAGTTCTGCACTTCTACAGGAAACATCCTGTAGAGCCTTTGGGCAGGCCAGAATCGATTATGGAGAGAGATTTGAAGCTTGAAGTCTGTTGAGGAGGCATGCAACCACTCTTTTCTTCCATCCTCCACTTGTTTCATCTCCTTTCACGACCATTGCTACCATCTGGTTGGATATACCTGTGCAGTCATACCAGAACCCTGTTTTCTCAGATAAAAATTTGTTTTTTTCAAGTGAAAAATAAAGCATGCAGAGGCTCGCACACTTTACTTGTCAAGGCTCCATCAGGACCCTTCATCCGTGAACGCAACTTTGTTTGTTTCAGCATGCACCCTGGGAGGAGAAACGGCTACAGGATGTCCTACAGGAATCCTGTAGCAGCTGATCCGGCTGGAGCACATACCATGGAGACACTAGCAGCTCACATCAAATGAAGTCGGTGCATGCAGCATTCACCACCAAAGAGTCGGGTCTCGAGGTCTTGTATCCAGCATCAGCCAATGGAAGAGGAGCTCTAGCACCCGTGCACGAAGTAGCAGCAAGCAAATCCAACATTCCTCGTCCCAAAGCTTGAAAAAAACGTCCACGGCCGCACAGGTAAGTGCCTAACCTTATTCGTCGAATTGCATGAACTATACTCTAAAATTTGCATGACTGTGAGAATGGGCGGATTGAACAAGTTGGTGGCCACCCACAGCCAGTCAGATGGCCTCGTAGGATCCGAATAAGCTTGGTTATGCCAAAGAGACGGGCAGTTGACACGTGGAAAGAATCCAGTCGGAGAGAATCGGCAGTGTGACAGAAATGGCGGCGGTGAATGCAGAGGGAAGGATTCGGCGGTCAGAGACACGCCGAGGAATGATGGCTGTGATGTCGGCCAACGGATCGGCCGGGACAGCTCACCCTCGCGCCATGAATTCAGCAGCAATTCAAAATTGGCCAGTTGAATAATTCATGGTAAACTGCTGTCATTCGCACTTGCAACCATTTTGCAGCCGAGTACGCGTCCTTCTCCTCTGCAAGTTGTTAGCCCGAGCTTCTCGGTCTGTTCCAACGTCCTTCCGCAACTCAGACTCGTCCAGAACCACCGTAACGTCCTCCAGGAGTCAGGAAAGCTTTCTACAGGAAGGTGCGCTACAGGAAGCCCGACATTACGAAGGAGCTTGGACTGTTCACATCGAGGGTGGCAATTCTCAGAGAGGTAGGCCCGAACATACCATTCCCATGCAGAATAGTTCAAATGGTGGTGAATTCAACGTGCTGGGGTAGAGAAAAATTTAAAATCAGGCCTTTCTGTGAATCCAAAAGCAGTTTACTTATCGTTGCACGAAATTGTCTTCATGGTTTGCGTCCAAGATTTTCTCCACGAGTCCTGAGTTAAATTCCTCCTGTAGAGAAGTGTGACACTGTCAAGGATAACTGGTGGAAAAACTGTGAATTTTATATGATTGTGTGTATGTTGGAAACATAGCTTTGCACTCTGCTTAGAGAAATCCGGAGTTGCCCTTCTGCACACGAGCAGTCAAGTTTCTAAACAGAGGAATTGATACGAAGAGGCCTGCAGATACCGTTTTTAACACTTTGAGAAGGAAACACACCTAGAATTCCCTGTCTGCTCAAAGAACAAGCAAAAACAGAGTCTTTTTCACCATGCCGGGAGGGTTTATCAGAAAGGAACCCTCGGACTCCAAGAAATTACGGGAAACCCCTGAGGTGGTGGACTTATTTTCCCATGCACACTGGATGACATTCTGTGACAAACTTCAAGGTCGCGATGATGAAATTACAGAAGAATTCCTAAGGTCCCTGAAGCCGAAATCGAAGACACTAGCCACTGTAAAATTCAGAGGATTGGCCCTAAGACTCACCCCATAGCTCATTAGCAGAGTCACTGATCTACCGATGGGGGTACCCTGGGATAAGGAGGAGAGGAAATTGGACCAAAAGGCTAAAGGAGTTCTTCTTTCCAAAGGAACAATTTTCAAAGGACAAGAATGGGGTCCGAAAAACCAGCCTACAACCATTTTGGAGTGAGGTCAGCCTCCAAATTATGAAGTATATTACCTGTGAGGGGCGATTCAGCATCGTATATGGTTATCATTTCCGTTTACTAACAGAACTCAGGCACCAAATGGAACTTCCCTTAGAACAAAAATTGAGCATCCCCTACTTCCTCCTGCAATCCTTGATTGAGTGCCACAAAGCTGAGGGAGGGAACACCAGACCAGCTGGCCCATCATGGGCTTATCAAGCTCCTCGTGGAAAATGCACTCCATACTTACACTGTCCCTCTCTCCTGGGAAATTTTTCGAAATATGTCTAAGGATGATGACATCCGAATTTTGGCCGAGGAGCTCACTTCCTCCAGCAGCGAGGAGAAGGAGCACATCGAGGCAGAAAAGAAAGCTAAAGGTCAAGAAACACTGGGCAAACCACCAAAGAAAGAAAAGAAAGAGCCACGAGAAAAAGGCCAAGTTGTTGAGGCCAAAACAGTGGGCGGTAAAATAACACAAACACCTAGGGAGAAAAGATTGCAGAGCAGGGCAGAAAGGACTGAGAAAGTCCAAGCCAGTGAAGGCACCCCTAAGGCAGCCTCAGCCAAGCTAAAGGAAAAAGCACCCTCAGCCAAGCAGGATAAAACAGTGGAATCTGGTTCTACAGGAAGCCAGAAGGCCATTTCTACAGGAAGTCTAAAAACTGCTTCTACAGGAAGCCAAAAACCAGCCACTACAGGACTTTCTATAGGAAGTCTGAAGAAAGGGCAGCAGAAGGAGAAATCGGCCGAGATTCTAGCTAGGGAGGCAGCAGTTGTGCTGGCCATCCTAAGCACATCTCCCAAGCAGAAGGAAAAGCGAAAGAGGGAGACTCCCCTGTATTTTAAAGCAAGGAGTGTGAGGATTAAGACTGGCAGACCCTAGCCTCCATCAAAAGAGCCAATCACAATTGTAGATACCCCTACCACACCAAAGGAGAGGTCCCCCTCCAAGGCATCCATCACTTATGAGCGGGGAAGCCCGAAGACATCCACATGGAAGGAAAGGATGGAGAAATTAAACTCGGAGGCCTCTCTACAGGATGCCGAGGCGGCTCTACATGAAACTTTGGCTAGGATGAAAGAGACTGAACAGATGGAGGAAAGAGCAGCCAAGTCATCACAGGAGGAGGAGAAGGCCGATACCATTATGGAACCAAGCCCCCAACCCAGCCTGGACTCTTATTATAACTTCTTAGAGGCCGGCAAAATCATTCCTCAAAAATTCACAGTGACACTTTTCCTGGCACTAGAGGAAGAAAGAGTACAGACCCACACTTGGATGAAGATCGCTGAATCCAAGGGGGTGGCAGATATAGGCCATCTAGAGGAAAAGCTCAAGGAGGCCCAAAGAGAGTTGGCAAGAGTACAACATGTGGAAACCTCCCAACAAGCCAAGTTACGAGAAGAGAATGAGTTGCTTAGACAGTAGCTACAACTACAAGGACAGAGGAAAGAAGAGGACACAACAGCGAAGAACACCACAAAAGAGCATCAGGGAAAAGGAGGAATGCAAGCTGATCTTGAGGAACTAAACCAGCAACTACAAGAAAGGGAATTGCAAGCAGGCCTAGAGATACAAGAAAAGGATGCACAACTGGCCTGCATGGCCAGTTGAGCAATGGAAGCTCTACAATGTAGGCAGCCGGCCAAATCCTGTGGCCTATACCTCAAGGATCAATGGATGCAATTCCAAATCAACACGTTGGCACAGAGGGTATCACCCAAATCCAAAACCCCCAACAGTTCATGGATTTATGTAACAACAGTTCATCGGAAGATAAGGCCAAGCTATCAGAGTTCTACCTTCATAATTTGGCCCTTCCAAACATAACCTCGTGGGACCCCAACACAACAGTAGGGGACATGCAGCTGATGGCAATGACCTCATGACTAAACCACGAAGAGAAGAGAGCGACAGAGGTCAGAAATGTCATGGACCGAGAATTACAAGAACCACTGCTGATTAGAGCAGAGCCAGGGGACCCCATAGCATTGATATCCACCCACCAGCACCTAGCAACCAACTCTCAGGCTCTGTTAGAGTACATGGATCGGCAGGCTCAGGCCATAGCACACTTTGAGGATATGGAGCGACTATTGGGGAAAAATTGTGTTCATGCTTGCACCCGTAGGTGGAACACATTGTCCCACAGCCTCAAAATTAGGGAATACCACACTCCAACTAGAATGAGGGAGGCCTTGGCACAAGTGCCTCTCTACAAAAAGTCTATGTAGAACCTCCAGTCCAGCTGGATAGGCATCAAGTTAAGTCCACCTTTGCTTTTGGGATTGTTAGAAGGAGGCACAGAAGAAGAAGAGCATAAGCAGCGGGAAGAGGCGGAAAGGAAGGCCTGATTCCATGACAGTGAAGAGGACACTACTTCAGAAGCCTGGGATGTGAGGGAGGCGATCAAAGCAATTAAGGATGAGGAGCTGGACTAGTTGCTCGAGGATGAGCAACCCTTTTAGCAAGGGGGTCATGATGAGCCCCAAATTGGGTAACTTATTGGGCTCATTTTGCCTAATTATCCTTGTTCAGTCCTTGTTCAATCCTCCATTTTTCATAGCTTATGCATTATTTTTTAGTATGTTTATCATTTGTACGAATAAGGGGGGTCACTCTTCCTAGGTGGCTAACACGTACTTATTTCAGGTTTTTTTGACACATGTTGGAGCAAAACCGAGCAATCATGGGCTAGAAGACAACCAAGCTTGAGGTGAGGATTTGTAGGGGGGTTGTCTATGACATTAAATAGCCCTTCCTCGAGATCTTCACCCCCAAACTCCGAGCTCACAGGTCACCAAAACTGGATCTTGAAGGCAGCCAAGCAGATTTTGGAAAAGGGACTGTCTACTAACAATTGGACAGCCAAGTCCCCCAGATTTAGGAGGCCTGCTAGGGCCCTCGTGGTGTATAAATGATAAGGCCTCAGCCTTCGTAAGGGACTTTTGAAACCATTGCATATTTTTGCACTACAGTGCTGTCATATCCAGCTCGTTCTCTTGTAGCCATTTTGGCATAACTTTTGACTGATGACTATTTTTTGATAATGATAAGCAGTCCTATTTTCTATCAACTTTGAGTTTCCCATAGGAGCCGTAGCTCTTAGGGTTGGACCCAACCTGAGAGCCTAGGGCCTCCTTCATGTACTTTATCTTTCCTTTATGCATCGTTGTTTTCCTTTTTATGCATTTGAAACGTATTTCTGTTAGGCAGATTGAGTTGTTGTGTAGATTAACTAGGTCATTGTTTATGAATAGAATTGCTTCAGATGTTTAGAATAGATTGGTAGGATAGTAACAAGGGAAAAAAGCTCCAGAAAAGGGTCAACAAATACTTTTGGTTTCACCTCTTCCTTATTGGATCAGGGGCTGGAATTGAAGTAACCGTGCTGTCCCAAACAAAAACACGAGTTTGCTTTACCATGCAATCCTTAGTGTATTGTTTTCATTTGCAGAAGTTGGTTATGTGTTCAGATCTCTGAAATGTTTAATTGCATACTTGATATATATATATATGGTTCTCTTTCAAATAAAGCTGTTGTTCATTCACTTTATTGTTAGTTAGATTAGATTAGCTAGGACTTTGATTACTTGCAAGACTTTGTTGATTCAGTTGAATGTACACAGTGCAGAGCATCTCTACCACTCTTTCATCCACCTAAGCTTCATCAGAGCCATCTGTTCCATCTCCTAGCTAGGTTCCTTGTCTCACATCTGTCCTCTTGCCCACGTAACCCTACCTTTTTGTGCAATCATTGTTTCAGCCTTATTTGAGCCAATTCAGCCTTCTACACCTTCTCACCACTCCATCCACCAGTCCCTGGGCCACTTCAGACCCCTATCCTACCTCCATATCCATTCATGCATCTTCCCTCACTCACCCATCCTCCAAAATCCAATTCTTAAACATCCTGTAGAAATTTCTGAACATCCTGTAGAACCCCTGCAGACTTCCTGTAGAAGCTCACAAATGAGGTTTCTTGATAGCCAAACTTTGTGAAACTCTCTGGAAGGGCGTTAGGGACTCCTTAGACCCTCTTTGAACCTTCCCGACCTCTTCCAAGTATTTCTCCTCCTTGATCCACCGCTGCACAGTCAAGAACAGTGAAAGCATATGCATGATGAAACTGACGACTTAATTAAAAATACAAAAAGATGTTTTCTTCAGATAGAGGTAGTTTAGACACATGTATTTTACCTTCATATAAGTAATGGAATCTCTTTTAGTAGTTTGCATTCTCTTCTTTGCATTAGCAGGATTAGCTGGTAGAATTAGGGTTTGCTAGGGTTTGCGCTTTCTTTCAGTGTTTCAATCTCTTTTCACAAATAGATTAGCTTCCTTCGAGTTAGCTTTCATTCATCAATTAAAAAGCTTCTTATAAGAGCTCATAGAAGTTGGCTTAAGCTCCTAGCGGACTTGTGCCAGCTGACCAAGTGACAACTGCGACAAGAGCTAGTACTTGTGCATACAGCACCGTCGCTTCCAAGTTTGTTACGAACTACCGGGTTGATAAAAGTAAAGAAGGGAGTCCCAGGAGTTACAACATTATTGCTGCAATACTGGAGCCCACCAAGGAGCGCCTCGCGGAGCCCCATTGCAAACTTCGCTCGCTTCGATATGGGGCATAAACCATCACCAAGGTTGTAGGGAATAATGCCTTTGATTTCAGCATTCCACCGTTCCTTGGCCTACACCCAGTATTTAATGTGGACTAGATGTGACTATACTTCCTCCAATGTTGGACACATCTGATGTTGTTGAGCAGCTGACACCAACAGAGTTCAACCCAAGCTACATCGAATAGGCTGCAACTGATAGGATCATGGACACATATATCAATAACACTCACCAACAAAGTATCCATCTATATCAAGTTGTCAAAGCAGGCCAACACCTTCACCAATGCAAGTGGTTCACCAAGGATCAGGTTCAACAGAAATTTCCTCACCTCATGGAGGCTCTGCACGCAATGGAGACCATTTTTTCCTAAGGGGGGAGAACTGATCCAGGTGGATATTGGTGGCCACCCGCCTATTCCACCTAGACCTCCAATCGGTTTCGTTCGTTTCCTTGATTATAGAAGCATTTACTATTTTTAGCAGTTTTTCGGGTCCGAATTTTCGGAGTTGTTTTGACACCCTAAATGGTGTTTTTTTGAGGCTCGCAACAAGTTATGCAAATACTGTAGTGATTGGAGATATCTTTCCAATGAGGTATCATACATGCCAAACAGAAATCATATGACAAAGTTACAACCCTAGGAAGTTGGTTGCCCAACTAACCCCAACGGGGCCCACAAACTCTTAGTGTTTCATTTCCTGGGGTTAGGGTTTTAGTTGTTTAGGGTTTTCCATTTTTGTTAAATAATAAAAAGACCCTTGAGCCTCATTGTAACGCAGTTCAGAGGCATGTAGCTGCCACATATCTTCTCAAAGATAAGCTACCATCTCCCGAGCTAGTTTATTTCCATTCTGTATGTAAGCATATTTCAGTTCTTTAATATTAATGAAATGAAGTTTTATTTATGTTGCATATTTGTTTTTATGTTTGTATTTGTATTATGTTGTGTCCTTGTATAAGTCTGGGTCAACATCTCAAACTCAGGTGAAAGCAACCACTCATTAGAGACAATAACCATAGATGCATCTAAGTGAACCATACTTAATTGTTAAGGGCATAGTAACACTTCAAACTGTGATCACCTTCAAAATATGTTACTAGACCAAGTCCCATGAGAGTGTTCCCTACCTTTGTAGAGGTGGCTAGGTAATCAACCCTATTAGGTGCTTCTAGCCCCTAACGGTAAGTGGCATTTCTAAGGTCAACCCTTCTATTCTTAGATGTTAATGACAATAGGTGGCCATGGAGGGGAATGACTTCATGGCTAAGTGCCATGCCTAGGGGACCAGTTGATGGAGGTCCAAATCCTAAGTGTATATATGTAATGGAGGGAGTAATCATGGAGGCATGAGTTACCCTTTTCCTTGGCTCGCTTTTAACACCCCTTTGGTGTGCCCTTTTTTTCTTTTTGACAATGCTTTTATATGGTGCATAGCTCAAGGATCAAAGCTTTCTTTTTATGATATAACATTTTTATTACCCCATAATATAATTCATTTTCTTGTTCGTCAAGTTTGGCACATGCAAGGATCCCTTTTGATGAGATGGAGCATCAAGTGCTTAGGAACTTGGTGATTTCTAATGAGGAGGGTAAAGCTCATGTTAGGATTTTTCTCACGCACTAATTTTTTCTTAGCCATCTGTTGCATTTTAACTTTTTTTGTGGTCATCTTATGCTTTTTCTTTCTTGTGGTTGCATCAACCTCCAAGGAAAAATTTTCCCGCTGTACTCAAGGATGTGAATGTATGAGTACCTGTTAAAATTGGCAACCCATATGGGTCAGCTTATTTATGGCAACTGATATTTTTATTGGATCCCTCTCATCGAGAGGTGTAGGATCGATCTAAAGATCATCTGATTCCGATAAGTATTTATGGAGATATGAATTTATTGTCATTATGGAATTATTATCAAGCCAACAAACAACTTAAGAAGGCTCAGAAGCCCAACAGACATGCCTATTCATCTTCTACGTTTTAGTATAAATAGGTGAGAACTTGAAGTCATTTGAAGACACTCCTGATGTAATCTCCTCTCCACGTCTTGGGTTTTTGGATAAGGAGAGATACTTTAGAATACACTGGGCTAAGTGTATGATGCCCTAGCCGCAGTTCAGATGTACCCTAGTCGCAGTCAAGGGAAGGCTCCTACTCACTATCCAAAAGAGCTCCAATACATAGTCACGAGATGCTCTAACTTGCTGTTAAGCGATGCCCTAATATTGCTTTCCATGAAGCCTTATACGTTAACTAAAGAAGCTCGTATACACAGGCCCTAACTACGCAGGTCATAAAGGGTAGCAGCAGTCATAAAGGGTAGCTGCAGTAGAGAGAGCAAGTATGAGATAGAGCCACAGGCATACATGATAGCTGCATTGGTAAAGCAGTGAGTCAAGAAAGAACCGCAGGCATAGAAACACAGTTTTGTTCATGTGATACCTAGAGATGTTGTTCACACAGTCATAACCGCAGTCATGAAGTGAAGCCGAAGCTCTCCAATACACAGTCACGAGATGCTCTAAATTGCTATTAAGCGATGCCCTAATATTGTTGTCTGTGAAGCCTTATACGTTAACTAAAGAAGCTCATATATGTAGGCCCTAACTATGCAGGTCATAAAGGGTAGCCGCAGTCATAAAGGGTAGCTGTAGTAGAGAGAGCAAGTATGAGATAGAGCCGTAGGCATACATGATAGCCGCAGTGGTAAAGTAGTGAGTCAAGAAAGAACCGCAGGCATAGAAGCGCAGTTCTGTTCATGTGATACCTAGATACGTTGTTCACACAGTCATAACCGCAGTCATGAAGTGAAGCCGAAGCACAGCTGGCCACAGTCACAAAGAAGAGGAACACAGTCCAGTAATGGAGTCACCTAGCAGCAGTAAGGGAAGAACCTTTTTGCGTAGATAGACATTGATACACAGTCAAAGGAACTCCACACGTAGTCATGGAAACTCATGCAGACCATATACGCAGCAATGGAGCAAACGCACAACTACGTGATGCCCTTAACCGTTTACTACATGAAGACCCTATACACAACAAAGGAGCAAACACACAGCTACATGAAGACCCTAATCCGTTGTCAATAGAGACATATATATGCAGTTATGAAACCATATACGCAGTCATGAGAACAACACAGTCATGAGAACAACGCTGTCATGATGGAGAACACCATAAATGCTGTCAAGATATATGTAGCTAGAACGCATCTTACGTTCTGGGCCAAAGCATTGAAATGAAATTGTCATTATACTAATTGAAGCATGTTGACAGTGTGAGATGGACAACATGTAAACCTTTGAGTACTGTAGGTGACAGTGTGGCATATAAGGCAGCCTTAAGGCTTGAAGGGTTGTTAGCAAGGCTGGAAGTTACAGTCATAAAAGGAAACATCATAGTGTGTAGATCATGGGAAGTATGATGTAGATCATGGGCAGCATGATGTAGATCATGAGCAACATGATGTGTGGGCAACATAGTGTGTAGATCATGGGCAGCATGATGTAGATCATGAACAACATGATGTATGGGCAGCATAGTGTGTAGATCATGGGCAGCATGATGTAGATCATGAGCAGCATGATGTATGGGAAGCATAGTGAGTAGATCATGGGCAGCGTGATGCATGGGCAGCATAGTGATGAAAGCATGAGTAGCGTGATGATGCATGATGCAACATGATGGTACCTCATGGTAAGGTGCAGCAAATGGACGAGATGCAGAACTATGGTAGGTTAAGGAGTCACCTTAGAGAATCAGTTGAAGCAATATGTCTTCAACTGATCTCTGCAGATATCAAAATTCAAAGTGTTGACTTCTATTGTAAATGTACTATCTCTCTCACTTTCTATGTTGAACTTTGAAGAACATAAAAGAAGAATTGTTCAAGGGTTTCCCCACATTGTGGGGTTTGTCCCTAGCTGGCGCCACATCTTGTGTCCTCTTGTTTTGGCTTGTCTTTTACAATTTATATTTTTGTTCTATCTACAATTTACTTTAATGCTGGTGTGATTGCTAACTGTAAAAATTTAAATAAATTGCTTTAGCATAGAACATACCTAAAATTAACATGGAATCGGAGCTGAGGCAAAGACAATGCCCAAGCATGAGTGAAAGAGCAATCACCAAAGACAATAGGGACAAGAAAAAAGGATCAATGGGTTCCACATCTCTCTTCTAAGTTCACAAAGGGTGAAGTCGAAGCAGAGCCATATTATTAGAATGGCGTAGCGGAAGTTTCTGATGGCCCATCTAAAGATCACTTCATTGGGATGTTCGGATCTAAGGGTGGAAGGAAAGGCGGATGCCTTGGTTGCAATAAGTTTGGCCATTATGAGAAGGAGTGTCCAAATGGCAGGAACACATCACTTGATGATCATTCTAGGGACATCTTCAAAAGAATGACAAGTAATGTAGTTCATCAAGGAAAAATGGTCGACTCTTCAAAGAAAGCAAGGAACCCCAGGTATGAAGAATCAAATATTGTTTCTGATAAGATAAAGAAGTGTTATCTTGTATTGGCCCTCTCCTTCAAATTTTTTGGGAATCTGGCATATTGATTGTAGTGCTTCAAGGCACTTCATCAGATAGAAGGGTGCACTCTCTAATTTGGTAGAGATGGCAACAATCGTGGGATTACACTTGGAGCCGATGCCACCTATCCTGAAAAGGGAATGGAGGTCAAAGGTTTTATGGTGGCATTCATCGATGGACAGGTACGTGTTTGAAAATAGAATTTTCGTAGATGTTTTTGAGTTCAGGCTTGTAGGAAGTCCACTGGGGACCATGTCCATTGACACATAGCACAGAAGGTCTGTGAGTCAGATGGTGACAGGGAAGCCTGAATTCAATAGGAGTATGAAAGTACATGTCTGAGATGTACCAAAAGAAAATATTACATGGGGACCATTCCTCTCATATAGCAGGGCCATAGGTTTGGAACAACCCGAGGAGTTTGAGATTCATGAACAGGAATCTCATGTATAAAGGTAGAAGAAAGCCCTCTATGACGTGAAGCAAAACACCTTGAGCATAGTATGAGAGGATTGATCGCTGTTTGATGAAGCTGAGATTCACTAGGAGTGAAACCGATCCAAACCATTACCTGAAGGTTGTGGATGATAAACCTCTCATACCAGCACCTTATGCGGACAAACTATTTCTAACAAGTGTAGACCCTCCAATTTGCAGAAGTAAGAGGGTGTTGGATTCCAAACATATGTTTTACAGTCAACATGGTGAGCTCATATTTGGTTGAGCCTCACTGGATTGGTGCCAAGAATCTTCTGAGATATCTTCGGGTCACAATCTCTCATGGATCGAGATACACTGCCGGAAATATGAAAATTGCATGATTATTCGAATGCTGACTGGGCAGGCAGTGTGGAGGATCACTAGAGCACTTCTCAGTGTTGGTTCTCTTTGGATTCTGCTTCGATATCATGGGTCAGAAAGAAGCAGAAATCGGTTGTTATAAGTACTGCTGAGACCGGATACATAACTACGAGTATGACCTCGTATGAAGTTTCCTAGTTGTGGAAACTCTTCAGTGAGTACACATGATGAATATCACTATGATTCTTTGTGACAACCAGAGGTGGGATTCGATTATTGAGGAATCCCATATTCAATGATTTCTCCAGCAGATAGATATTAGATATTGCCTTATCTGGGATATGGTAAGTCGATGAGCAAGGAGGCTCCATCGCATTGAGATGTTGTACAAGTCACTACACTTTGTCAGAGCCTCGGGGAAAGATCAAATTTTTTATTTTCCCGAACGACTTGGAGTCGTCGAGAGACCCTTGCAAAAGGGTCCTACATGTTGTATACATTGGGCTCTGGGAGCTTTGGGGGCTTGCGGTTCTTACTGGAGCAACATATGACCAAAAGGTGACTCACCCTCCCTTGGTGTTGTGCACTGGGACAGGATGATTCGCTCTCCTGTGGACAATATGCTTCGCTCTCTTGTGGGACAAGATGATTCGCTCTCTTGTGGGACAGGATGATTCACTCTCCTGTGTAGCAGGATGACTAGTTCTCCTGTGAGGTCTGGATGATGTGTTCTCCATGATGTTTGTGTAGCAGGATGATTAGTTCTCCTGTGAGGACAGGGTTGATTAGTTCTCCTGTCGAGGCATCCTACCCATGCAGTCTGGGACTCATGGGAAGTACCTCCCATCTAATCAATGAGCAGGGAAATGAGGATAGGGACCATAGTAGTACCGATGGACGCATCGTTGTATCCACCGTACTCCCTATGCTAGGATGACCTTCATTAATCTGGGATCAATGATACTGGTCTGGGACTAGTGGTAGGAGTTGTACCCACTATGACGTTGACTTCAGGTTGGTTGAGACTGGTCTGGGACCAGTGGTACATACTCTGAGACTAACTTCGGGTCAGTGGAGGACTGGTCTGGGACCAGTGGTAGGAGTTGTACCCACTATGACACTGACTTCGGGTTGGTTGAGACTGGTCTAGGACCAGTGGTATATACTCTGAGATTGACTTTGGGTCAATGGAGGACTGGTCTGGCACCAGTAGTAGGAGTGGTACCCACTATGATGCTGACTTTGGGCCGGTTGAGACTGGTCTGGGACCAGTGGTACGCACTTTGAGACTGACTTTGAGTCAGTAGAGAATGGTATGAGACATTTTCGATCAATTCTTCTTCTTCATGGTTCAGCAGAGCAGAGCTAGCAGAGTCAAGCAGAGTTGAGTAGAGCCAACAGAGCTGAGTAGAGCCAGCAGAGCTAGCAGAGTTGAGCAGAGCAGAGCAGAGCCAACAGAGTTGAGCAGAGCTGAGTAGAGCTGAGCAAAGCAGTGCAGGGCACTGATGGTAGAGACAGTATAGTCGGACATATGGATCAGTGGATGGAGTTCTCCCTAGTTGAGAGGGAGTGTTAAAATTGGCAACTAGGGCCAAACTCCATATGGGTCAACTTATTTATTGTAGCTGATATTTTTATTGGATCCCTCTCATCGAAAGGTGTAGGATTGATATAAAGATCATTCGATTTCGACAAGTATTTATGGAGATATGAATTTATTTTGATTATGGAATTATTATCAAGCCGACCAACAACTTGGGTAGGCTCAAAGCCCCAACAGACATGCCTATTCATCATCTACGTTTTAGTATAAATAGGTGAGGACTTGAAGTCATTTGAAGACACTCCTGATGTAATCTCCTCTCCATGTCTTGGGTTTTTGGAGAAGGAGAGATACTTTAGAATATGCTGGAATAAGTGTATGATGCCATAGTCGTAGTTCAGATGTACCCTAGTTGCAGTCAAGGGAAGGCTCCTGTTCACTGTCCAAAAGAGCTCCAATACATAGTCATGAGATGCCCTAACTTGTTGTGAAGTGATGCCCTAATATTGTTGTCTATGAAGCCTTATACGTTAACTAAAGAAGCTTGTATACGCAGGCCCTAACTACGCAAGTCATAAAGGGTAGCCACAATCATAAAGGGTAGCTGCAGTAGAGAGAGAAAGTATGAGATAGAGTCGCAGGCATACATGATAGCCGCAGTGGTATAGTAGTGAGTCAAGAAAGAACTCCAGGCATAGAAACACAATTCTGTACATGTGATAGCTAGATACGTTGTTCACACAGTCATAACTGCAGGCATGAAGTGAAGCCGAAGCACAATCGGCCACAGTCACAAAGAAGAGGAACGTAGTCCTGTAATGGAGTCACCTAGCCGCAGTAAGGGAAGAACCTTTCCGCGCTGATAGACATTGATACAGTGTCAAAGGAATTCCACACGCAGTCATGGAAACTCATGCAGACCATATACGCAGCAATGGAGCAAATGCACAGCTACGTGATGCCCTTATCCATTGACAATGGAGCAAATGCATAGCTACATGAAGACCCTAATCCGTTGTCAATAGAGACATATATATGCAGTTATGAAACCATATACGCAGTCATGAGAACAATGCTGTCATGATGGAGAACACCATATACGTTGTCAAGATATATGCAGCTAGAACGCATCTTACATTCTGGGCCAAAGCATTGAAATGAAATTGTCATTATACTAATTGAAGCATGTTGACAGCGTGAGATGAACAACATGTAAACCTTTGAGTACTGTAGGTGACAGCATGGCATATAAGGCAGCCTTAAGGCTTGAAGGGTTGTTAGCAAGGCTGGAAGTTACAGTCATAAAACACAGCATCATAGTGTGTAGATCATGGGCAGTATGATGTAGATCATGAGAAGTATGATGTCTGGGCAACATAGTGTGTAGATCATGGGCAGCATGATGTAGATCGTGAGCAACACGATGTATGGGCAACATAGTGTGTAGATCATGGGCAGCATGATGTAGATCATGAGCAGCATAGTGAGTAGATCATGGGCAGCATAGTGATGAAATCATAAGCAACATGATGATGCATGATGCAGCATGATGGTACCTCACGGTAAGGTGTAGCAAATGGACAAGACGCAGCACTATGATAGATGAAGGAGTCACCTTAGAGAATCAGTTGAAGCAATATGTCTTCAACTGATCTCTGCAGATATCAAAAGTCAAAATGTTGACTTCTATTGTAAATGTACTATCTCTCTTTCTCTGCTGAACTTTGAAGAACATAAAAGAATAATTGGTCAAGGGTTTCCCCACATTGTGGGGTTTGTCCCTGGCTGGCGCCAGATCTTGTGTCCTCTTGTCTTGGCTTGTCTTCTGCAGTTTACTTTAATGTTGATGTGATTGCTAACTGTGAAAATTTAAATAAATTGCTTTAGCATAGAACATACCTAAAATTAACAGTACTAAATTCCTATGAACCAATGATAGTTAAGCCAAATGATGGAGGTGGTATCAAGGGAATGATGAAAGATGTCATGTATGGAATGGTTACAGACACCTTCCAGTCCAAGTTTTCCATATAGTTCCCCTCTCATAACCCTAATGATCCAGGTGGATATTGATGACCACCCGCCTATTCCACTTGGACCCCCAATACCATTTTCTATTAGTTTCCTATTTTTCAGCACAGTTTCCTATTTCGGTAGTTTTCTATTTTTGGTAGTTTTTTGTTCCTAAACTTCCAGAGTTGTTTTGAGGCCCTAAACGACATTTTTTGGGGAAATAGGAAAACCGAAGTCTTCTACTCACATTATAGTTGAAAGTTGTTGTCCTTGGATAGACCTTTCTAATGGGATATCGTGCATGCCAAATAGAGATCATGTGCCAAAGTTACGGCCCTAGGAAGTTGATGTTCCAACTTCCATCTAATCCCACCAAGTCCCATACCTTTTGGCTCTTCATATCCTAGGATTAGGTTTTTGGATGTTAGGGTTTCTCAATGTTTCTTCATGATAAAAAGACCTTCGAACCTCATTGTAACACAATCTAGAAGACATGTAGCCCTCACATCTCTTCTCATAGATAAGCTACCATCGCTCAAGCTATTTTGTTTTCTTTCTGCATGTAAAAGGTTTCCAACAGTTGCTATTTATTAATTGAAGTTTTGTTTTGTTGAATCTCTATATTTTGTTTAAATCTGTATTTCATTTCGTTCCTTCATAAATCTGGATCAATGATATTAGAGCGATCTTCTCTTTATCTATTTTTCTATGTGTGTCCCCAACGAGGTTGAGGTATAAGGAGTTGGGACTTGCATTGGTTGAACCTTGGAATACCATCCTCGCTGACCATGATGACCTCCCATGGCGAAAGAAAGGAAAGACAAGGGAGCAAGATCAGGGTTGCGGGGGAGTGGTTCCCCCTACAAATCTCTCCCATGGTGTGCTCTAACTGGGAGCAAATCGAAAGTGACCCAGGAGCACGCTACCAAAATTCGCTCCCTTGTGGGAGCAAATTTCGGGAGCGCTCTGGTAAAAAAAATCGCTCCCTGGATTTTTCACAATTTTTGTCACATAGATGTTCCAAATGCAATTTTTTTCAAAGAAACAAGAGTTTTTGAGTAGGGTAGCGTCATATTCAAGATTATGTCCCTAGTATTGATATGCAATTCATGGTAATATTTAAGAATAACTAAAAGTGACATTCTCTTTATCTTTCCTTTTCAATCCTTTTACTTAAATTTTTAACATTACCATGAAATGACTCAGGATGTTTGAGAGTGGTTTTGACCTCATTGGATTTCATATGGAGAAAGTAGAAATTAGAACTCACTCAAAATCCAACAGACTTACAGTTTTTCAGGATTTCAGGATTAAGGGGATTATATATTTCCATTGGATTTTCTCATGTATTAGAGTATGGGACTCGTATTTAATGAAGATCACCAAGCCCTCTATGTACCTTGATGTTAGTGACATTGGTTGTCGAACTCCTCTACCATGACCCTATTAAAATGTACCCATCACTCAAACAAAATCTTGACTTGACATGCTACATTTTTTTTATCTTATGTTAATTGCTTAGAGTGATATTAATGAAAAAGATCCCAAGATAGGAAATGATTTTGATGATATATAGCTATTTGTTGTAGCATGATTTTTTTGGATGCTAGAGGTCATCTAGAGCCTATTGGCTGATGTATTTTCGGTTTAGAGATGGATTGCACTTGATGTTATTTGGGTTATGTGCACCTTTACATGCTATATAAATGAGAACTTGTAACTTGCGAATGTGGTTGATGAAGATTATAACTTCTAGATGATTGTTGTTATATGGTTTAATCCATGTTTTTATGCTTTTTATATTTAATTCATCGTTCTACATGCTTTTGTTGACATATATGCATCAATATATATAAAAATATATATTATATAAAAAATTGTTTTTGTTTGGCTCCCGACCTGGGAGCTTTTGAAAATGTCACTCCCTGCTCCTGCTCCCAAGTAACCTTGAGCGGGATATCCTTTAAAATTGTTGCTTGAAGAGGCCTTCGAGCAACAAAGGAATGATATGATGGATAATTTTCTAAGATCCTTTGCGGGTATCAACAGGGGAAGCATATTCATCCAGCAGTCACTTTGGAGGTGCCACCCCATTTAAGGTAGTTAACTTTGACATTCCTATATTTGAAGGCCAGATAGATGCAGATGCTCTAGATATATGGTTAAATCTGATGGAAGAATATTTTTCTGTCCATAATTTTTCCAATAGGGAAAAGATTACTTTTGCACTTCTCAAAGCCACCCCCCATGTGAAGGACTAGTGGGAAAATTACTGTGACCAGAGGGACGAGGAACCCTCACTACTTTCAGGTGGACCCTTTTGGAATTGTTTTTGAGATGCCATCAAAGAATAGTATTAAATTTTGGGTAGCTTTGAAGGTAAGTACATAAAATGGACCACACTATGGCAGGAAAGGGACTAAGACGTACAGGAGTTCACGAATGTCTTTCATACGCTATGCGTGGAGTTGGGTATTAAGGATTTTGAGTGACATTTGGTTCTCAAGTACCGTGGCTATCTGCACATATACAACTAGGCAGAAATGGAGTTCCTAGAAATCTGTGAATCTAGAGCAGGGGAAAGACATCTCCAAACTTCAAAACAAAGGATAGAGCCAAGGTGGAGTGTCCTAGGACAATCCATCGAGGCCACAAGAAAATAATATCACCATGAAGAGAAAGGACATAGGAAAGTGGTGTAAGTTCCACAAGAGCCCCACCCACAACATAAATAAGTGTCGTGCCAAGTAGTCATTGGTGGCCGAGCTAAAAGCTTCACAGTAAGATGCATGTTCCGAATCTAAGATAGAACCTGACAAGGAGAAACAGATTACTGATGCAGGACGCAGTACCACCGTTTCCACCACTAAGGTATAGAAGATTGAGCCCGAAGATCCATAGGAGGGGGAGCATCTTGTCCACTCAAAATGTGGGTGAAGGGTTCTCTGCTGTAGTTTATTGTCAACTGTGGCAGCGAAAAGGACCTCATCTTAGTAGAGGTTGTTAAGCTATTTGGCCTGTCGACCACAAGACACCCGTAGTCGTACATCATTGGGTGGCTCCACTAGGGGCGAGATCTCTGCATCAACCAACATTGTTGCCTGCCCTACAACATCTAGCCATTCATGGGTGAGGTATTGTGTGATGTTGCTCTCCTTGAAGTTTGTGATGCTTTATTAGGCCAAACATACTTGTGGAAGCATCATGTTGTATATGAGTCCACACCTCGTACTTTAGGAAAAAAGCTGTACAAGATTATGGAGGTAGCCCCATATACTACCATTCTTTGATCTCTACTAAGCAATGTAGTAAGATCATCATCCAGATCGAGAAATTTTTTTTATTTCTGATTTTCTCTCAAAGAAGGGGGAAGATCGTGGCCACATCCATGGCCCCCAAAAAGGGTCCCTTTGCGCAGCAAAATCAAATTGATAAGGTCGTGGAAGCGTATAGGGACATATTCTTCTCACCCACAGGGGTACCTGTGCATTGTCAGGTTAAGCATTCGATCGATTTGACTCCCAAATCACCTCTACCCAATGGGCCAATATACCACCACTTTATTGTGGAAAACGAGGAAATCAAGCGGAAACTCAAGGTGTTGCCGCAAAAAGGGCACATATGACTAAGTTCCTTATCTTGTGGGAGCCCAATTGTACTCATATAGAAAAAATATGGCACCTCGATACTCTGCATTGATTATTGGGCATTGAATAAAATCACTATTAGGAACAGATACCCGATCCCACTAATTGATGACCTTATTGGCTAGCTCAAGGGGGCCAAGTACTTCAGCGAGATACATTTCAAGTTTGAATATCACCAAGTTTTAATAGAACCCACAGATGTATGGAAGACTGCCTTCAAATCCAAGGAGGGCCTGTTTGAGTGGTTGGTCATGCCCTTCGGGTTGACAAATGCCCCTACAAATTTTATGAGGTTGATGGATGACATCTTGCGACCTTTCACCAACTCGTTTGTGGTTGTATATCTAGACGACATCCTCATCTTTAGCAAGAGTTGGGAAGAGCAATTGCAAGATATTTGACAAGTCTTTCAAACCCTCCAGTAGAAAAAACTGTGCCAACTTGGAGAAATGCTCCTTTGGCATGAACCATGTCCAATATTTGGGGTACATAATTGATGAGCAAGGTGTGTATGTGGGTCTTGCTAAGATCCATGTCATTCGGGATTAGAAAGCTTCGACAAGTCTAATAGGGCTTCACAACTTTTTGGGCCTTACCAATTTCTATCAAAGATTCATGTTGGGGTTCTCTAATATCACTTCTCCTTTGAGTTAGGTTACTAAGGGTGGAGCGAAAGCAAAGTCTTTTTGGTTCGATTCACAACAGAAGACATTTGTTGAGCTGAAACACTGCCTTTTCTTTGTGCCAATACTCACATTGCCAGATCTGCAACAACAATTTGAAATTGAGACAGATGCCTTCGACTATGTTATTGGTCTAATTCTCACCCAGTAAGGGCATCGGGTGGGCTATCACAGTGAGACACTCTCTGATACTGTTTAGAAATACCCCACCTACGACAAGGAGATGTATTCCATCATGCAGGCTTGCCGACACTGGAAACATTATATTCTAGCAAAGGAGACGATCATCCACACAGATCACCGACCTATCCAGTTTACGCAGACAAGGGAAGTTGTAGAATGGTTGCCATCAGAAATGGTCCACATATGTGCAACACTTCCTTTTGAACATTAAATACAAGAAGGGAAACACCAATAAAATCGCAAATTGCCTCAGTTGGCCCATTGTTGTGGCATTGACCCCTGTCCTCAACTCTTGTGGGAACGAGACTTCTGAATGGCTGCAACTATACAAAAATGATCCTAAATTCACCACCACATACCAGATGCTAATGGATGGCAAGCAAGTACCAAATATTCACCTCCAAGATGCACTGCTATGCTACCTAGGGTACCTTTGTGTTACTTCAAGTGAGTGTGCCAAGTTGATTTGGGAGGCACACAACAGTCTGGTTGTAGGACACTTTGGCTTGAAGAAAATAGTGGTAATATTGCAAAAGTATTTTTATTGGAAAAAACTCCAACAAGATGTTGGAAAATATATCAAATCCTACACTGTCTATGCAATCGCCATGCCAACCATTAATAAACAATGCATGTACACTCTGCCTAATCCTAGCCAACCTTGGGAATCCATCTCCATGGGCTATATGTTTGGCCTTCTTTCTACCAAGCATGGTAATGACTATGTATTTGTGGTCGTTGATAGATCTTCTAAGATGGATATATTGGATGCCTACAAGAAGAGTATCACAACAGAAGACATTACTAAAATCTTCTTCGAATGAGTGTGGGTACATTTTGGGATCCCGCAGACCATTATATCATATCTGGATAGCAAGATCATGAGCGCATTATGGTTAAGCCTCTGGTCATTGTTGGAATCTAAGCTCACCAAGTCATTCCATCCCCGGACTGATGGGAAGACTAGTGTTGCACAATCCTTCCACCCCCCTAAGGATCCAAGGTCGGAATTGTGTCCTATACAGATCCTTGGGAGATCCTCTGGTGGGATCGCGATTCTGCTATTTTGAGGCAATTCCTAGAAATTCAGAACTATGCTGGCTTGATCTCTGGTTTCATAAAAGGATATGTCGTGGATCTGTGGAGGTTTAGGAACGAATCCGTGTGGATTGCGAGCGGGTTCGTAGGGAGACACATGGTTCCGTGTGGGCTCGATTTCAATTTTTTTATTTATTGTTTACTTATGTTGGGTTGGGGATTCCTAAACAATCCCAAGGTGCTCCCTTGATGCTTCTTAGATGCTTCCTATATGCTCCCTTATGGTAATGTGTCATTCTTAAAGTAAAAGTGACATTCACTTTTACTTAAATTTTTAACATTACCATGAAATGACTCGGGATGTTTTAGAGTGGTTCTAGCCTCATCAGACTTCATATGGAGAATATATAATTTCACATCCTATTCAAAATTTAGCACACTTAATAGTTTTCAGGAATTCAAGATCAATGGGACTGTGGCATGCATTTAATCAAGAGCACCAAGCCCTATATGTATCCTAGTGTTGGTGGTGTTAATTGTTAAACTCCTTTCTCATGGCCTTACCAAAAAATTACCTTTCAATCAAGTCAAAATCATTGATCAAGCATGTTAATCTTTTTCTACCATAGTTTAAGGCTTGGATTAGGTAATTTGATTAAAATTGGCAATGTTGACTAATATCCCTAGACAATCGAGGTAGAGGCAAAGACTAGACAGGAGGAGAAGAATTAAGATTCTAGATGTTTGATGTTCAAATAATTAGTCATTGATGTATAATGGATGCCATAACTATCTTGATCTATGTAGAAATATGGATGTTTTCATATCTTCCACAACTAATTTGGTATTTTGGATGTTTTTTTAATATAAAAGAAAGAAAATGTAATATGTATCTATGTTGCACGAAACGTCTAAGAACCCGACGTTTTGAGATGTACCCGTACCCAAAACTTCGAAACTTGACCAAAACTTGATTGAAACTCTACCATTATGTAATCATCTATGAGAGTTAATATAGACTTGGTTTTCCTTCTAAATTGTCATCTATGGGTCTTATTCCCTTTTTTCTTGCAAGATAATGTGTTATTCACTTATTTGTATTTTTTTTTTATATATAAACATGTATGACGTTTTAGCCGGTGTTTCGACCGACGTTTCCATTTTTGGGAGGTGGCGTTTCTAAACGTATCCATTTTAGAAACTCTGAAACATTTCAGCGCTTGGTGCAACTTACAAATTTATATGGTAGATGCTTTCGAGATGCTTCAATTCCTAAATTTTTGGAAAATGACACTTCCATTGCTTTGCTTCCAAAAAACGTCCCTGCTTCATGCAACATTGGACCAGACAGAGGTCATCAACAAGATGATAATTCACACACTATTATCCATGTACAACTCCAAGCATCCACGAACATGGATGAGAGTCTTCCCTATGTGCAACACAACTATAATAGAGCTCTCCATAGCTCGACTGGTCACAACCCTTTTCAGGTGGGCTTTGGATTTCAACCATT
This sequence comes from Pinus taeda, assembly GCA_000404065.3. NCBI lineage: Eukaryota > Viridiplantae > Streptophyta > Pinopsida > Pinales > Pinaceae > Pinus > Pinus taeda. The sequence continues at coordinate 34,800 of APFE030496066.1, read as the reverse complement.
GTGCCCCATTGATGTTGCAATGCCTCTTACAACTACACAAGAAAAAATTTCACATGTTTATTGATGCATTCAGCACATCCGCTAGTAGGTTCATGATATTCTGGATAAAGCCAATGTTAAGAACAAAAATGTCTTAATCAAGATAGGGTGCACATTAGCTTCAAGTGGGTGACAAGGTTTGGTTGCATTTGTAGAGGAACACCTTTTTGAAGCCCATCGGAAGCTTTGACCACTCTGATACGATCCTTACACCATCACCGATTATGGGCGATAATGATTTTGAGCTAAGTATTCCTCCATTCCTTGGCCTGCACCCAATATTCAATGTGGACCGCCTTTGGCCATACTTTCTACCATTGTTAGACACACCAGACATTGTTGAGAAATTGACACCAACAGAGCATAACCTAGATTGCATTGAACAAGCCATGACTAATTAGATCATGGACACACAAATTAAGAATACTCTCCAACAAACGATTGAACTATATTGTGTTGTCAAAGCCAACCAACTCCCGCACCAAGGCAAGTGGCTCACCAGGGACCAACTTCAACAAAAGTTTCCTGACCTCATGGAGGCACTCAACACAATGGGGACTATTGCCACACAACCTAGCAGGGGTCGGTCCCAGGAGGGGTACCTAACAGACGACTACTTGTCCAAATGAAAACAATGGGAGAAAGACCCATTGTAACCTCAGTAAGTTTCCCCTACTCTTTACAGACTTTCACTGGTGGTATTAGGGAAATCACCAATGATGAGATGATTAATGACAAGGTATGATGTGATTTCCAAGACCCATTCAAAGAAGAGGCTCAAAATAAGGGTTCAATGCTTCAAGAGAAGCTAATGGCTCTCTAAGAAAGACCTATGAGGAAGAGACCTAGACCTGGGGTTAATGATATTCAATAATGAGAAGGATTCCTAAGGTCAAGGCTCCAAAGACGATAAGGATCTCTCAAGAAGCTTTGTAAGATGATTATATGCCTTTATATAAGCTTTTGCTATTCTTGAGAAGGACCTAGAATGGGACCACATGAGAACTAGGAGACCTTCCAAGGAGCTCACCAGGTCAAGTTAGTGTAGAGAAAGGGTTTCAAATGATTTATTCCACTAAATACTATGTGCAATAACCCTCAAGAAGACCTCTCACCAAGACGTTCCAGATGATTTTCAGGAATGCAACTAGGGCTTTAGTTTTCTCACAGTCCAACCATGGGAGCTACCTCAAATTAGGACAAGAGCTAGAGGAAACACTAATGCAATAGTCTGTCCAAGTGGTTTTTGCAAGAGATCCTCTCTAATGCAATTCGCAGGAGGCCCTCGTTGGCCATCTAGGGAAGGGACCACAATTTTTTGAAAGGTGAAAAAGAGTAGAGAAATGACGGTGATCACCAAATTTGCTTGGATCAATTCCTTACCCTTGGGCTATGGAGTCTACGTGAATCGAAATTTGGCTAAAATTCACCTTCAAGGAGGCTAAATTGTCACACCCTAGCTATCCCTCTTTAAAATTTACCCACCCAAGATCAATGAACTTTCATGGAAGAAAAAAAAATTCTGATCCACTAGGAACATTCAACTACTTGCTATCAATGAGTAACATGCACAAATTTGCAATCTAGCAACTTTTACAATGATATTCAATAATTAGGGCACAAGAAAAACTAGGTAGTTGCAAAATTTCCACGTTAAACGTCATTACATGAAAAATATTCAACAAAGGCAATTACAAGATAACAAGAGATATATCCAATCCAAGATCAGGATAGCCGCTCCAAGGAAGAGTAAGATTTAGCTCCCAAAATATCGAACTGCATCAAAGAATCTGCAATAGATATCCATGAAGAAGTGTGGAATTCTCAAGAGGGAGAAATCTAAGTTTCATGATGATGTTCGATACAAATGAGGTTCTACTCTATTAATATGAGCCTCTAAGAGTTCAAATTAGCCTAAGATGCCCCTAAACATATTTTAATGTGCAAAATAACATCACTTTGGTGACAAGCCCAACAAATAGCTCATAAAGTGTAAGATAAGCCATCCAAATGAAGCTGAAATGATGTAGCAATGGTGTAGGAGGGTCGTTGGAAGGCCTAATCAAGTCCTCAAGTGCCATGACAAATGTCCCCGGAAAAACCGGTGCAACAGATGAGGTTTTTATTATTCTTCAGCAAATTCTCATGTGCAAACTATAGGCAACAAAATAGGAATGAGAAATTTTACAGACACTTCTTGACCAAATTCTACCCCAAGTGAAGCACTTTTTCCTTTGGCTGCCTCTTTCTGCGTCACCCTGTTCCTGCTCTGCATCTTGCTTCCTTGCACTCTCTAAATGTGTTGATTCCCTCTCTTCCTTTCTCACTTGCAACTCTCCCTCTGATTCGATTTTCTCTTGCCGAATTTCGACTAGTGAGATAATCAATCTTACTCGAGTAACTGAGTATCTGCCTCTGGTGTATTCTCCAAGTGCTCATCAAGTCTCCTCTTTTAATCCTCTCATTGATCAATCAACGATCCAGATCTAATCAATGGTTAGGATCATTTTACTTGATATCTTCCTTCTTCTAGAAGTTCCACCCATAGTTTAGATTTATACTCATTAATTATTTTAATTTAAGTTTAGACTTAGGGTCCCATTAAAAATAATTAATTATTTTCATAAAAAAAATTCTGGGTGGAATTTCCCAAAGCGCTTTCTGGGTATTGGAGAATGCATGTGTCTAAGCCATCCTGTAAATTTTGAGGCCTAGAGCACATGTGATGCTACCCAAAATCAACACTCCCTCTTAGAGAAGAATGTGCTCTAGCAATATACTATTGTTGCATACTGCTCTAACTTTGAAGCATCGTCCTCTATGTTGTTGATGTTTGACATGGTGTCCACCAACTGTTGTGCTGCTGTTGTAACTGTACTACTACTAACACTGCCACTGTCAACACTGCATCCGTACTATAGCTCCCTCTAAATGTATGTGTCTGTGTTGCTGCTGACACTGCCATTGCCAATTATATCTACACTACAAACTGCTGCTGCTACTAAAATGGATTTTCAACCATACCCATCTGCTCTCTGAACTGAGTGAACTTAGCTCTTCCAAGAACCTTTGTGAGTATATTGTCCACATGCTCTCCTGTGGGAACATACTGGTTGTACTGCCCCGTGCTAAACATAGTTTTTGATAAAGTGACAATGGATATCTATATGTTTTGACCTAAGTTGCAGGAAATGTGGGTTTAGGGTTTGTTTTTGTATGGAAACGAAATGAAAACAGGGAAACCTATATGGTACGTCCGGAAACTCATTTCCAGTTGTACTGGCCCGTTTGTCAAGGAGGAAGCATGGCCAGTATGGGCAGAAACAAGTTTCTGGGCCGTATGATGGAGTTTCCCCAAGCAAATTGACTTTTTATTATGTTTTTATTATTATTTTGTTTTCTATTTTTTTATTGGGCTAGTAAAGTGGCTTCTAGTTGCTTCTAGATGCCTCTCTCAAGTTATAAAAGTGTCCTTCGCCTCATTCTCTCATCACACAATTGAGCAAGTCATTTCTCTTGGAGATTGGCGATTTTAGCAAAGGAGAAGAGAGGAAGAGAGCAGTGGTTTCAGCTAGGGCATTTTAGTCTTTTGTCTCTATAGTTCTTGCAGCCTTATAGTCTTTATTGTACTTACAACCTCATATATATAATAAAGGCTGATTTTGAGATTTGGATATATAATAAAGGTTGCTTTTGGATATTCCGATATTTTGTGATCATCATGAGTAATTTGATGTAAATTTAATCATAATGTTTAAATTGTAATAAACTATAATGTATCATGTATGCTTTATGATTTCACGTAACATTTCTTTAAATGTCCTAAATTTCCAATATATATATTATATATTCTCGTTTCCCTGTTTCCAAAATTCCATTATATATATATATTATATATATATATAATATATTTATATATATATATATATATTCGCGTTTCACCGTTTTCAAATTTGGGGGTGGTCGCATTTCGTACCTATGCCTGTTTCGGAAACTTGTACTCGTTTCCCCGTTTCGTGCAACTTAGGTTTCGACCGATCATGAAATACTAGATTCTTAGAGAGTTCGATACAACTCTGATTATCGCAGTCAACCTTGGTCACTTCCATCCTTTTCCTCAATAAGCTCACAAGCAATTTTTTGAGCCAATGGCTTCGCACGTAGTTGTGCTGGCTACCATATATTCTGCTTCTGTTGAGCTCAATGCTACCTATTTCCGCTTCCTATTGCACCAAGATATCATCCCTGATCCAACACTGAAACAATACCCTGAGGTACTTTTCTGATCTACTGAATTACCTGTCCAATCAGCATCAGTCAACCCATTCAAACTGACATCCTCCTCCCGGGAGTACATCAACCCATATCCGAATATTCCACGTACATACCTAAGAGTGTGTCTTGCTGCTGCCCAATGCACTCTTTTTGGTTCCACCATGAACTGACTAAGAGTTTTGACAACAAAACAAATCTCTAGCCTAGTGTTGACCAGATACATAAGCGACCCAATGAGATTCTTGTACAAGGTGGGATCTACTTGTCTTCTGATGCATCTATTTTCTTTTAGTTGGTGATCATGTGAGTAGCCATGGGTCGGAAATCCTGCATTCTAAATCTCTTCAGGATTTCTGTAGCGTACCTTGGAAGATCTCCCCATTCTTCTGCCAAACTTCCAACTCCAGAAAATAATGCATCAATCCCAAGTCCTTCATGTCGAATTCAGCTTCAAGATTCTTCTTGCAATCCTAGATGAGCCTGGATGACCCATTTAGGAATTGGTCATCTACATACAATAGCATAATAAGTGGCTCATTCTCTACCAACAAGTAGTAGAGATTGGGATCAACATCACTCTTGACAAATCCCAACTGCTGCAAGTAACTATCGATCTGACCATACCATGCTATGGGTGCCTGCTGAAGCCCATATAGGGCTTTCTTTAACCTACAAACATAAGTTTTCTTCTCATGAGTTTTGAAGCCTTCAGGCTATTTTACATACACCTCCTCTTCTATCACTCTGTTCAAGAATTTTTTCTTGACATCCATCTAGTGAATCTCCCATCCCATTTGAGCTGCTAGGGATATAACAGATCTGATAGAGGTGTATCGAGCAACTGGGGCAAAGGTCTCTTCATAGTCTATTCCTTCTTTCTGATCATACCCCTTTGCCATGAACCTTGCTTTGTACTTCTATATATTGTCGTCTGCATCATACTTGATCTTGTAGATCCATCGTGATCCTACAACTGATCTATCTTCTGGTCTAGGTACTACTTCCTAGACATCATTCATCATGATAGAGTTGTATTTTTTCACCATGACATCCACCCATACTTGGTGTTGAACTGCTTCCTCAAAGCTAGAGGGTTCTTCAACTTGAGAACCAATGCCTGGTATCTATCTGGGTGTCTATGCTGCCTCTTCTTGGCTCTAGGAGCTCCCACAAACACCTTTGTGTCCCTTAGTGTCTGCTGTACTTCTCGGCTAGTTCTACCACTTGTGGTGGGAGGCTCAACCAACTCTTCCTCTTGATCATGTCATTTTGTCTATTGAGAACCATCTGCATTTCCTCCTTCTGAGGAGATATTGGTGTTGGTCACTATACTTGATCTAGGTGTGTGTCCTCCTGCTTATCCTCCCTGCTGCCCTTGCTGCTCTTGGACTAATAGAACATCTCCTGACTGATCTTCTGTAGGCATCTCATAAGATTTCCTAAAAGCTCTGTCCTCCATGAACTTTGCATCCTGTCTTACTACAATTTTTTTGTTGCTAGGAATGTAGATTCTATATTCCTTTGAGGTCTCATTGTATCCTACAATATACCCCTTTTCTACAGTCTGATCCAATTTACTGCGCTTCTCTTTTGGAATGTGATAATAAGCCATGCTTCCGAATATCCTGAGATGATTGACTTCCGACTTCTTTCCCATGAAAACTCGTTCGGGCGTTCTCTTCCCTAATTCTCTATGAGAAGTTCTATTCTGGATATATACTACTGTGTCGCAAGATTTTGCCCATAGATACCTACGTAGGTATTGATCATACAACATAGCCTTGGCTACCCAAGAAATGGTTCTTTTTTCTGTTTTGCTATTCCATTCTGCTTCAAATTATATGGAGTTGTCCACTCTCTTTTGATGCCCTCCTAGCGCAGAAATCTATGAAGTCTTTCTCTATATATTCTCCACCATTATCTGAACACAATACCTTTATATTTTTCCCTGTCATATTTTCAACAAGAGCTTTAAACTCTCAGAAATGATCAAAGACCTCATCCTTGGTCTTTAAGAAATAGATCCAGGTCTTTCTGGAGTGATCATCGATAAAGGTGACGAAGTATTCGCCAACATTAAGAGCTCTTGTGGACATAGGACCGCAGATATCTAAGTGTATTAATCCTAACACACATTCTGCTCTATTGTTACTTCTGGAAAAAGTTTCTTTAGTGTACTTCCCTAGTACACATCCTCTACATAAGTCATCATGTTCACTACTAAGGACTGGTACCCCTGTAACAGTCTCTCTGATCATCCTCAGTGCCCCATTTGCCTGTGCCATAATTCATTTCACTCCTTCTCACCATTACAGTTGTTGCTTATCAGTGCCATTAGTGATTCAAGCTGCAACCTATGAAACTTGTTGCTTCGAATCCCAATTTTATTTTTCTTCTTCCAACTTGGATGTTTGACGTATACTTTCTTTCCGATGCAGTATACATCATATCCCTTGTCCTGTAGCTGAGACACTGAAATCAAGTTCATTCCTAATACCGACACATGCAGAGCATTGGTGTCTTAGATGTTGGTCCCTGCTTCCATCTGAAATGCTATGGTGCCTCTCCCTACTGGAGTACATTTCATTATGTTTCCCATAGTTACTTGGAAGTCTATTTGTTCTTCTTGATAGCTCGAGAAATGTTCTCATACTCCAGTGATATGAGCTGAAGCCCCATTATAAATATACCAAACATCTGCTGACGCTAAATTTTCTAGGCATGTGAATTCTTCATCTAATCTAGTAAATAAATCTGACACACTTTGAGTATCCATATTGTGCCAATTTTTTACGCTAACCTGTCCTAGCAACTGCTGCAGGAAAAACTGCGTCCCACTTGAGACAACCCTCCTTGTTGAATCTTTTGCTGCGTTGTTCCTTCTCCCATTGAAAGTTTCAATTCGAAAGCCTTACCTCTCTATCAACTCACTCAGAGAGAGTTTTCCCACGAAATCCATTCTTCTTGGCTTGAACTACGCAATCCTTTGGGAGATCCAAATTTTTACCCCTGTAGGAATTTCGAATTACCTTTTCCTTTCAATGCTCGGTCCTCTAACTTCTTTCTTCTTCTTCCCTTTAGCTCCAATACCATGTGAAAATTTCTAAATAGAAATCCTACTGTAGCGATTAATATTATTTCTTCTACTTATTATCCCAAAATAAGTTATCCATAGTGTTCTTATGGAAAATATCGAAATATATTCTACTGTAGCCTTCACAATTAAAACATTACAGAAAAGAAATGTAAGGAAAAATACTGGCACAAATATAATCACAACGAAACAATTATTTTTGGACAAATGTCCTCGAAAATCCCAATGTGGGAAAACCGGTGTAGCAGATGAGGGTTTTATTATTCTTCAGCAAATTCTCATGTACAAACTATAGCCAGCAAAATAGGAATGCGGAATTTTACAGACACTTCTTGACCAAATTCTACCCGAAGTGAGGCACTTCTTCTCCCCAAAATCCTTCTGAACCTCTCTGCGTCAAACTTCTCTCCCTGGCTTAGCGTCAAGCTGCCCACGCAGGCTCTGCGTCAAACTGCCTTTGCGCTGCCTCTTTCTGTGTCACCCTGTTCTTGCTCTGCATCTTGTTGCCTTGCACTCTTTGAATGTGTTGACGCCTACTCTTCCTTTATCACCTGCAATTCTCCCTCTGATTCGATTTTCTTTTGCCAAACTTCGACTAGTGAAATAATCTATCTTACTCGAGTAACTGAGTATCTGCCTTTGGTGTGTTCTCCAAGTGCCCATCAAGTCTCCTCTAATAATCCTCTCGCTGATCAATCAACAGCCCAAATTAGATTCTAATCAATGGTTAGGATCATTTGACTTGATCTTCGCCTTCTTCTAGAATTTCAACCCACAATTTAGATTAATACCCATTAATTATTTTAATTTCCTAAGTTTAGACCCATGGTCCCATTAAAAATAAATAATTATTTTAATAAAACTGTCTCTGGGTGGAATTTCCCAAAATGCTTTATGGGTATTGAAAAATGCATATGTCTAAGCCCTCCTACAAATTTTGAGGCCTAGAGCACATCCGATGCAACCCCAAATCAATTGGTAACAAGGAACATTGCTTCTTGGGGGAGGGATGATCCAGGAGGATATTGGTGACCACCCACGTATTCCACTTGGACCCCCAACATTGTTTTCTATCAGTTTCCTATTTTTCAGCACAGTTTCCTATTTCGGCATTTTTCTTATATTTTTGGTAGTTTTAAGGTCTTGAACTTCTGGAGCAATTTTGAGGCCCTAAAAATCGTTTTTTAGGGGAATGGGAAAATGAGAGTCTTAGAATCGCGTTTACAATCGAAAATTGTTGTCCTCAGATAAACCTTTCTAATAGGCTATCGTGCACACCAAATGAATATTGTATGCCAATATTACAGGCTCAGGAAGTTGATGTTTGAACTAACCCCATCGGGGACCATACCTTTTGGCATTTCATCTCCTAGGGTTACTTTTTTGGACGTTTATGGTTTCTCAATGTTTCTTCATGATCAAAAGGCCTCTGAGCCTCATTGTAACATAGTTCAGAAATCATGTAGCCGTCACATCTCTTCTTAGAGATAAGTTGCCATCGCCCAAACTAGTTTGTTTCCTTTCTGCATGTAAATAGTTTTCAGCAATTTCTATTTATTAATTGAAGTTTTGTTTCGCTATATCTTTGTGTTTTTGTTTAAATCTGTATTTCATTTTGTTCCTTCATAAATCTGAACACCTAAGGCCTTGGAGGAGGTCCCACTGGACTAGGGCTAAAGACCAACCTCCTTGATAAGGTGAGAAAACAAGTTTACAGTCAATATCGGTCAATCATCTAGATCACCCCTTCATCCATGTTAGAGTGCCAAAAGGATTATGTAAAATGAATTGATTGCAACATGGGTAAATTACCTCTTGAGTGGTATCCCACCTTCATTCAAGAGGATTATCGGATGGTGAGAGGTAAATGACCTATGCAAATGGTGGAGGAATGTGTCATGTCATCATCACTGATTAATATGTAGGGCTATTCGCTGGTTGGTTGTCCAAGATAGGAGAAAAAGTTTTCTCCTATATGGTTACCCACTTTGGTGGGTAACAAACATCTTCAAGGAATGAAAACTACCTCCTTGACATGTCTGGCTTGTACCAATGGATTCCTTTATTTAGTTGGAAGTCAAATTTTGATAAGGCCTAGTCTCTTTGAGCAATCTGAATGGATTGTTTAACCTCATTGTTTGTTGTGAAAATGATCTTGCTAGTGCATTTGGGAACAATAAAATCCCATTGTCACATGATTTGGCATTAATAATGTCTTGTTTAGCTTTGAGAGTTTTAACACATTTGCTAGAAGGGCTTGGAACTTCCAAACCTTCCCATCTTTGACCCAAGACTTGCCTAATTGCTTTCTTCTTTCTTTGCACACTTGCTAAATGTCCAATTCAGAAGAAGCCTTAGAGAAAACTACAAGATATGGTAGTAATGTACTCGTTAGTCTAGATATTTCTATCCTCTTGAAATAGTTGCTATACTACACACTCATATCCTCCATGAGAGATCGATCTACTAACTCATTTTCAATTCTATTGGAATTTCTTTAAACTTTGAGTTTTGGAGTAACCCCTCTTCTTGTTGAAACAACCTATGAAGAGGCATGTTACACGGGAAAGGAAATGTTGGACTTGCCATCCTTGGTGTGAACTCACAAGGGGAATGCTCTTTCTTGTGCTTCAACAAATATTCCTTTTGCAATGATTTCCTTTCAGTGACTATATAACTTTCTTGGGATACCTCAAGTAGTGTACCTATTAACACTTCAACCTTATTTGAAAATTTCTTGTCATAACCTCCAGGTGCTACAATAGATGTCTCCTCATTATGATGATGAAGACTTTGTGCAGTGGTTTCATTATGGTCTTCATGGTCAAATTCATTTGTGTGGTCATTAGTGTTGTCCCCTTCAAACTCTAGGTATGGGCCCCCTTATATAGAGCATTAGATCTATCATCATGCTCTTGCAATAGGTGTGTGATAAGGTCAAATTCAGATTTGTTTTTCTTTTCATGGTCATCATCAAACCTTGGTGGACCATTGAAACATATTATATATGATTTTCCTTCATTCTCTTTAAAACACAAGTTTAGATCAAGAGCACCAAAACTAACTTCTTTTGGATCTAGTGTACATTCCTCATGGGATTATACATCTTAAGGGTGTCTTTGTTGATGGTTCTTTTAGTGTCTTCAAAGGGTTCTCCGAGAAAAATATACACATCACTAAAACCGTCAATTATTAAGTCATTGATACTCATACCTTCACCAAGATTCCATGCAACATTTTGATCATGATATTCATGGTGGCCTTCATTGGTATAATCAACAGTGTTGTCTTCTTCAAGTTCAGGACACAAATGTTCTCTTGTAGCAGACTCACCATCCTTGTCTTCTTGGACAATAATTTCATCATCAAGGTTTGGATGGCTTTCAAGGGAGTGTTCCATGCTCTCTCCTAGAGAAGTATGCATGTTGTCAAAATTTGGGACCAAAACCTCTTAACTTTCTTCATGCTTTTCAACGGGGAACATAGGGACTTCTTTTCAACAAACTCATCATCATCACCATCATCATCTTCTAGTTGTTCCAAAAAGATTTCTTCTTCTAGATCTTGATATTCCTCTTCATTAATGCCACGATTTCCTTCGAAAAGATAGATAAGGTCTTCCTGCTGCAAGCCTAGTAGGTATTCCCTTGTATTTATGTAGTCTAGGGCCATGAAACCTGAGAACGTTTTCAATTAAAGCTTCAAGGTAAGGAATCATCTTAGGATTGCAAGTGTGTTTGAACCAACCAACCTTTTCCAATCCCAAGAAAAGTATAAACAACCACATCTTGATATCTTCATGCCTTTTCTCCAATGTTGAGATATGCTTCACCATTTCCTCGACATGTGGAACAACATTAGTATACATTGACAATGCTAGAGCTGCCAATATTCAAAGGGGTCTCCCCAATATGTGGTCCCAATTAGACCTCAGACCTTTTGGGATTGGATCCCCATCCGGAATACGTTCCGGTTACTATTTTCTTAAATATTTGCCTTGGCTCTAACTGTTGGCAAGAGAGAGAGGGATACATATGTGCCTTTGAAAAAAAAGTGAGTGTGCCTGGTGAGTGTTCGATTGTAGGTGTGTTGAGGTTCTTCTACTATGGAGAGGAAAAGAAAGTGAGCCTCTGAGAGAGAGAGGTAATAGTACCGCTACAGCGGAGACACACCCAAATAGGAGAGATCTGTCTAACATCTAGCGGAATAGTCCACAAATATGCGACGTTCATTGCAACCATTATAGCACATTCTCAATATGATAAGCACTAAAATAACCTAAATAGTTCAACTACTTTAGTACGGGTGAAAACAAACATAAATTACAAACATTCACAAAACAGTGTCACAAATATTTATAATCCATGCATGAAGAACATGTTGGCCATCAGGCATCATATATTAAGTAAAATTCCCAAGGCACATGTATACAACAAACACCACTAGCTCTAATAGAGGATCATTGGAGCCACTACTTGCTCCTGAAAATAACTAGCTTGTCTCTTTGATGCCTTACGGGAGGAGCCAAGGTGAAAAGTCCTTTTCTTGTACAATGGTGGTGTATATATAACCAATGGGGTGATCCTTCACCTCCCTTGTGACTCTTTGACTATCCTCATGACTATTTGACTTCCTTATGACTTTTTGACTTTTACATAACTCTTCATATTTTGTACATGTCCTTTGGACTCCACTTTACAATACATTTTTCAATAATAATTTACATAATCCACAAAAATGATGTGCATATGATGAATTATAACATGACATGATATGGCACTGATGACATGGACTGCATGATGACATGGAAATGTCAAGTCATTCCTTTTACTTCTCGCTATGTGTCTTCATGAGAATGATCTTCTATCCACCTTTAAATGGATTAGAGATGAGGAGACTTCAGTGTCATCAGGTCTTGAGCTGTGATCGCAAATTGATGTCCCTTTTCATTCTCCTAATTGATGAAATCTCATCTTGAGCTACAAAGGTGTATTTTAGCATGTTCTCCTTCTCCATTTCCTTCATCATCTTGCCATAGCAAGATAGAGTTCTTGCATTCGCAATTCTCTCATGACAAGATGACATCAGTCCAATAAACCCCTAGTCTAAGGTGTTACATGATGATCCACCAACTGAGCCGGAACCGGGTGGCAGGTCAAGGGAGAGGTTCAGTGACTGCGCAATTGTGTAGCTCAAGAAATTAGCTCTCAAGGTTTGAGCCTTGAGACAGCGCAATGCACAATTCAGGCTGGGCTGAGCATGATGACTGCCCAGTTGGGGAGCTCAAGGAGCTAGGTTGAGGGCTTGATGACTAAATTTACCCACTATGTAGTGTTGGAAGGACAAGGAAGCCAGGTGACTATGAAATTGCGCAGTTCAGGAGCTTAAGGTCTAGGCTTGAAGACTGAGATGACACAGTGCACAGTTCAGGCCTGGCTAGGGGGCAGGGTTGCGCAGTTTTGGAGCTTAGGGGTCGGGCTTGAGAACTAAGACTATGTAGTGCGTAGTACGTGGAGGTAGGAACTACACATTTTGCAGTGCCAAGAGGCAGGGTTTCTACTAGAGGGTTGAGACTGCACAATGCACAGTTCAGGACGATCAGATGAGGCTATAAGTTGATTGGCCGGGAAGCTTTCTGAATTTGACTAAGTATGGGATCCATGGAGCTGATGTGAACAATGATAAGACTTGATTGTGATCACATGCTTAGAACAATTTATGACACAACATAGATCATCAAGAACACATGAATGACAAACTTCCCTCAGTGTGACAACTTTTCGATAGTGCTTAAAACTTTGGAAATGGGTGCAACACGTGTTTACATGGTAAGACCAACTCACTTACACAAATATTACCCCCTGAAACCACCAAAACTAGATTTTGTACATCGTGCGACACTTAACATGCGAAAAGACAACACTTTGATTTTCTTGCAAATTGGACCAAAACACTTAGAGAAAAGACGTGTGATAAGTCCTTATGTTTGTGACAACAATATATATGATCAAGGTAGGCTCCCAAATTTGGGTATAGGCCAAAATTTTAATGGGTGCTATAGCAGCGACAACACTTGGTGACACACTAGTAGAATTCCAGCTTCTTTGTCTAGGTTGATTCTTTTGTGTAGGGTCTAGTTCTTTGAAGAGTATTGATTCATCGTGCAGATCACTTTGGTTTCCCCACTTACCCTGTGAATAAACATAGTCCCCTCTGTCCCTTCTCGGTTGAACACAAACATAAGATCAGCGATATCACAATGTTACGTATCAGGAAAGGGTAGTATGGTTTGTGAGCTTTAGATTTTCAGAGTATATTTTTCCATCTCTGGTGTTGTTCTGCTACCAGTAGTCTTGGATAGTACCCTGGCAGAGTCATTGCAAGAACACAAATATTGCTCTGCTGCCAACGAGCCTGGATAGTACCCTAATGAAGTTGCTTGCTTCACCTCTTTGCGCAGGAGGCCTTTATCTTATTTCGCCTTTATTTATATATTTATAGGACTATGCATAGGAACTTATTCATTTCATGGGTGGATGAGGGATCTCGACTTATTGAGAGCAGGAGAGGTTGTTCCTTCAGAGAAGCATATAAAGATCTATGATTTAGGTTTTCTTGTTTATATTTTTCTCCTTGTCCTCTTCTACTTGATTGGATAAACATAAAGAACCAGTATGGGCGTAAGGTTTACAGAATAGACACAAGTATCATGATTCAACACACAATATCCTTACAGAAGGATCGTATTTTCTGTTGGAATATCATCGACCAAAAGACATAACCGAAACAAAGAAGGATGACCGAAGGTTAGCCAAATGTTTTTGTGTCACAAGACTCTTTTCAACTCAGCCACACACAAAGAAGCCAGAAAACACGTTCACACATGACACTTATTTACATGAAAGAAAACAAAACACAAGACCAAATAAACAAAGAAGCAAGAAAACAAACTATGTACATAGGGCAGGGCACAACCCGAGACCATCATTGAAAATATTGTTTCAAGTCTTGGCCATTAACAGGAAGAGAGTCAATCTTCCTGTCTAAGATGATATGTGTGTTGGCCAAGCTTGTTCTGCACAGTCAATGGTCTGATCCATAGGGATTGCAGCTTCGTATGTTGGCCTTTGTCCTCATGGACTTTGTCCCACTTGAAGACTAGGTCATGCACACTAAATTCATTTTTCCCTACAGACTTCTTTTTGAACCTCCTCTTGATATGACCTTGGTGAAGAGAAAAAAATTATTTTGCTTTTTGTATTTATTCTTGTAGCTTGCGAAGAGTGTCTATCCTACTCTGAACCAATAAGCATCACTTTCCCTAGGACTCTTGTGAAAGTTGAAGGGAAAGCAAATAAATGTTTAGGGGTAGGATGGCTTCTTTTCCATACACCAAGAAGTAGGGAGACGTATTTAGAGAAGGTTTTGGTGTGACTAGGTCAGCCCACAGGGCATTCACCAAAGTGGAGTGCTAGTTCCTCTGTTTCAAAGAAAATGTCTTAATGATGCAAAAGAGGTTCTTATTGGTAGACTCAACAAGACCATTTCCCTGCGAATAGTAATTAGCAGAATGTTTCAATACAATACCATTTTTCAATGCAAAATCATATAATCTTAATGGTATGTTGCATTTTCAAAAACAAGTGAAGTTGGAATGCCAAACTTGGAAATGATATTCTACTTGAGGAAGATGATGACTTCCTGATCATTCACTTGATTGAGTTGAACTGCTTCTGCGCACCGCGTGAAGTAATCTGTGGTATTGAGAATATAGTGGTGTTGCTTCAATGAGTGCAGAATCACGAACTCTCACCGATGACATCTAGGGCCCATTGTTGAAATGGTTCTTTCACAACAATATGATACAATGTGGTGGCTAACTTCTTTCCTCGACTGACACACTTCTGATAGATAAGGCACTTGCGGGCATATGTGTGAGCATCTTTGCATAATGTGGGCCAATAAAACCGGCCTACATAACTTTGTGCACTATAGTGTCTCCCACAAAGTGTCCTCCAGCTGATCTGTCATGGAGGTCACGCAACACTTTCTATGAATGACGTGCTTCCAAGCACCTGAGCAATACTCCGTTAGGATGCTTTTTGAAAAGCACCCCATGCACTAACTGGTAATATAATTCTTTTAATCGGATTTCCCTCTTATTTTGTGCAAATAAGTGAGAGGGCAAAGTGCCATGCTCAAGATACTGGCGCAAATCTACGTACCAAAAGTTAGAGATAGAAGTGGGGGTGG
Organism: Pinus taeda; assembly: GCA_000404065.3. NCBI lineage: Eukaryota > Viridiplantae > Streptophyta > Pinopsida > Pinales > Pinaceae > Pinus > Pinus taeda. The sequence continues at coordinate 19,139 of APFE030496066.1, read as the reverse complement.
CTCGCTCAACATTGTCCATCTCGATTTCCTGCTCCCACTCGGATGGATCATCTTCTGTTGCATCCACCGCTTCTGCTGCTAACCGACATAGACCATGGCCCCTAATAGTGTGAATTGGCTTGAATTCTAGATCAAAATCTTGTAAAATAGTCATCCAATTTTCTCTTCTCTCGTCCAGGTCTTGTTGGACAAACAATGATCTAACTGCTAGGTGCGAAACAATGATAATACGATGATATTTAAGAAGATAGGATCAGAAGTGCTTTACCGCCTTATAGAGTGCATATACCTGTTTATCAATGGCAGGATAGTTAAGTTCAGGTCCTTGTAGGCTAGCACTCATAAAAGATATGGGCTGCTCATTGTTCTGATCATCTTTCTATGTAAGTACAAAGGCAAGAGAAGTGTCAGAAGCAAAGTTGTAGAGCATAAAATCTTTGTTAAAATTTGGGTTGTACAAGGCTAGTGCTTCTACGATAGCTTGCTTGATACGGGAGAATGCATCTTTTTCCGTTCTATCCCACTTGTAGATTTCATCTTTCTGCAAGACATCTCCTATATAGGTTTCACAATTTGAGTGTAATCAAAGATGAATTTGCGGAAAAAGTTTATCTTCCCCAAGAAGGAGTGCATAGCTTTCTTTTTCACTGGGAAGGGAATTTGCGTAATAGCTCTGACCCTTTCAAGGTACACTTTAATCTCACTCTTTGCTATGATATGGCCCAAAGAGGTTTCCCTTAGACACTACAAAAATAATCTTCTTGGGATTAAGAGATATCTCGTATTTTCGACATCGCTCAAAGATTTGCTTCAAGTGGCATATGTGGTTAGATCTCTTCTTTGAAAGCACCATGACATCGTCAAGATATACCATCACACTCTGATCGATCAACCCACGAAATGCAATGCCCATTGCATGTTGAAAGGTCACATTGGCAATAACTAGCCCAAACGAAATTCGTCTAAATGCGAACATGCCCCACCTCGTTTGGTAGGTAGTCTTAAGTCTGTCAAGCTATGATACCAGATGTTGGTTGTATCTAGAATATCCATCAAGGCAAGAAAACATTTATGACTGCAATACTGTCTATAATATTTCCTCCATCGACGGTGCAGGGTAGTTATGCTTGTCCGAGGCGCGGTTAAGATTTCAGGAAATCTACGCACAAGCGTATTCCCCGGGACTTCTTCCTTACTAGGACGAAATTTGACACCCATGTTAAATGTCGCACTTTGTAGATGATCCGAGCATACAACAACTTCCTCAATACCTTTTGAATCAAGGGCTGAAGTGTCAGATGTACCTTTCGCAATTTCTGCTGAAAAGGGTTGGGCCCTTCCTTAATTGGGATGACATGTTGGATTATTCGCGTGTCATAAGTTATGTGCTCATCATATGTCCATGCGAAAACATCTCGATACTGCTTGAATAAGCAGATGAAAGATTGCCACTCTTATGGTGTGCAACAAGTGCCGAGATTAACAAACTTTCGATCTTTTTTTGTTCGAAAATTGATCTTCTCGTGCGACAACTTTGAACTGTGGGTTTTGGCATTGACTGGCTGAAGTGTCGGATGTACCTTTTGCAATTTCTGCTGAAAAGGGTTGGGCCCTTCCTTAATTGGGATGACATGTTGGATTATTCGCGTGTCGTAAGTTATGTGCTCATCATATGTCCATGCGAAAACATCTCGATACTGCTTGAATAAGCGGATGAAAGATTTCCGCTCTTATGGTGTGCAACAAGTGCCGAGATTAACAAACTTTCGATCTTTTCTTGTTCGAAAATTGATCTTCTCGTGCGACAACTTTGAACTGTGGGTTTTGGCATTGACTGGTCCACTAAAGCGATTATGCAACTCATACAACATTTGTAATGATACCACACCCTTCGGCGTGGGATTCTCCTGGCTTTCACGAGCTGCATCTTGCAACGCTCTATCGTGCTTGTCTTCATCAATAATTGCATCTTTGAATACATCAATGTTCTCCATAAAATGCGGTATCTATTGGTCACCTTTAAAAATATGTAAATTAGTGATATTATCGAGGACGAATGGTTTATAAATAATTTCAACAGAAAAGTCATCCCTAAGTGGTAACAACCTAGCAGCAACGTTTTCTAATGCATCTACAGCTGCGTTACACATTCTAGGAACAAATACAATATTAAAAGCTTGAAATTGAGAAATTAACCGCCATACCTCTTTTGGATAACTTTTCAAATTTGGTGACACACTGTGTATAGTATTTTTTACCTGTCGTACGATGATCTCAGAGTCACCTACTACTTTAAAAATTGCAACATTGAGGTTGCTTTCTTTTTGTAAGCCCAAGATGAGTGCTTCATATTCCACAGTGTTGTTAGTGCACTCGAATTCCAATTGGCTTGAGGTTAGGTGTTTTCTCTATCGCGGGTCTACTAAAACAAAGCCATCTCCAGAGCCCTACTATGCCTTGGAACCATCAAAAAACAAAGTCCAAACATCATATATACAAGAACTGTGCCCTACACTAGTATCACTACTATCTACTGTACAAAGGTCATTTGCTCCAATTGGACTATGAAGGAGTTCCAGCTATGTCTGGTGGGACTGGGGAAGGCTGAGAAAGGTAGCAACCTATTTCAATCTCCAAGAAGCAATTCCCAAAGATTAGATTTGTGAAAGCAACTGGTTCGTTCTTTCCCTCGAAGGGTGTGACAGTGTGCTTCATGTAAGATTTTGAGTCTACCTAGATTTGGTTATTCTTGCCCTTATACGGAAGCCATCAATGTGACCAGTTAGTATCAAAATACCCGTGTAAATTGCTAGACTAGTCTCTACTTAGCAATACACCATATGCTTCAAGGATGTTCATAATTACTATGTTTATGCACTGGTGAACTCATTGATAAGATGATAATCAAATAAGCACATTTCTGAGTTCACCAATAGCATGGACAAGAGTCCTATCGAGCTGAATGATATGTGCATCTATCTTATCCTATTTTGCATTGATTTTCTTAGCTACGGATAATGGCATTACGTTTACAGATGCACTAGAATCAACTAAGAAACTGCGCACAATGTAATTAGAAATTTCAAATGTCAATAAAACAAAGGGCAGAGTGCGTTTGCTTCTAACATTAATGCATTAAGAACAAACTCCAGCGGGCTAGAAGACTTACCAGATCCCTTCTATGAAGAAGCATTATCACCTGAGGAAGACTGTTCAAGATCTCGGACAGGCAATTCTCATTGGCTTGCGATCTTGGTAAGTTCGAAGAGTGAGATATTAGCACGAGCTTTCTTCATGTCTTTGACTATGTTATAATAAAGCGCAACAAGATTGTCGAAGTGTCTGGAGGAGTGGGACTATATGATACTTCTGGAATGATGGACTTGCTTTTGCCATTGGAAGAAGTATTTTTGGCTATAGCAGTATATCTAGATTTGTTCTGAGTGTTCTGTGCTAAGTTAACATGCGGAGTGATCTTCCTTCACAAAAGTTCTTTCATTTTTTTCCTTGTCAACTCTGGTTCAGAAACTGGACCTTGGATTCTCAACTTATATCATCTGTTCGGCTTTTGAGCTGGGTCCTCACACACTAGTGGTTCTTCGGTATTTTTCTCTTCAGTTGCATATACACAACTGAACGTATTCACTGCATACCCAACACTTGCAGTTTCTTCAGCCGCAATAGTTTCTTCCTTTTCTTCCTCTGGCTCAGTCTGCTCATCTAAAAGTACAGTGTCAATGGTATGCGCAACTAGAGCGTTCATGCTATGATTCCACTACGGGCATGTCTTTTCTGAATGGTATTCTTGATGAAATGAACAGTATTGATCCATGCCCATGCTCTCAACATTCAACACGACGTTCGAACTTTGTGCAAACTAGGCTCGCTGATTGTTGATGTTGCTAGAGTTGGTAGCACTTCTCAAGAAGTTGAATTTTGGGGGCTTGTTGCTCATGGTGGTCTCGCTTGACTTCTATTTCAACTCTACCAACTCATTGGATAGAGACTTAATGGTACGAATCAAGCTTTCAATATCGGTAGCTTCTTTATCCTTAGCCTTACTTAAGGATGCCTAAGACATTTTTCCCGTGTCCTTGGAGTCCTCTGATGATTCACCGTCCACGATGACTCCAATAGTGTGCAAGTCCTTTTCAACCACAATGGCCTCTTCATAATTTATAGCTAGAGTTCCTTTCACAATTCTCTTAATAAACTGCGTGATGCTTTTCGGTAAGGCAGAAGTGTAATAATCAATGGTGATGGAGTCATGAGGATTCGAATCTGTAGGAAATCTATTCAATATCCGATTGAACCTATGATTAAAATCTTCAACCTTTTGTTTCTGCTCCATCTTCAAAATTCCAAATTCTTAATAACATGGTGGGGTTTTGTCATTGGAAAAATTTTCGAGGAACAACTTTTTAGACCCCTTCTAGTTCTGGATTCAATTCGGAGGAATATTGTGGTACCATATAGCTACTGTGCAATCTAAGGTACAAGGGAAAACTCTACATTAACCAGCATCTTAACGTACGTCAAGCATTTCTAGATGTAGGTAGAAGTTATCCAAATGGTCCTCTGCTTTGACTACTTTGTTAGGGTCGTACTTTGTTAGCAGCTTCTCCAGGTGCCTCGACATCTTGTGTAAAACACCCAGTAGAGCAAGTGGGCCCTGAGTCATCTAATCTAGATCTTGGTCTACCATGTCTTCCTCTATGTGCTCTGTCTCTTCTTCAGAATCTGGTGGATCTTCCTCCTCCTTTTTCTAACTGCCTAACCCACGAAAAGTTTCATCTAAGAGTACAACGTCATCTTCGTCACCACCAATAAAAGATGGGGGCTTCTTTGATTTTTCCGCATTCGTTGTAGTCTTTTCTAAGTGTTCAAGGATGGCGAGAACGAAATCTTTGACTAAAGAAACCACAATTTCAGTATAAGTGGTTACATTCTTATTTGGAAAATAAGGAAGATTGTGTACTCCATGGATCAATCCAATAGGCTTTGCAAACTTACGGGTTATAGGCCAGATGGCTCGGATCTACTCGTAAGTTATTTCACAATTTTGTCCAAGATTGGGTTGAGAAGATTTGCTAACTTCAAGAATATGAAAAGGGGAGGTGCTGGAATATCATTGCCTTGATTGGAAGAAGTATGATGAAGGTGGGTGGAGTTATCAGCCATAAAAATCTAGTTTCCCTCCTTCTAGCTCCAGAAAAGTTGACAGTGCTGGACGTACCAACATTCAAAGGGGTCTCCCTGATATGTGGTCCCAATTAGACCTCACACTATTTGAGATAGGAGCTCCATCTAGAATACAGTCCAATTACTGTTTTCTTAAATATTTGCCTTGGCTCTAACTCTCAGCAAGAGAGAGAGGGATGCATATGTGCCTTTGAAAAGGTGTGCTTGGTGAGTGTTTAGTTGTAGGTGTGTTCAGGTTCTTCCATTGTGAAGAGGAAAAGAGAGTTAGCCTTTGAGAGAGAGGTAATAGTACCACTCTAGTGGAGACACGCCTAAACATAAGGGATGTGTCTAATATCGAGTGGAATAGTCCACAAATATGCGATGATCATTGCAACCATTACAACATATTCTCAATATGATAAGCACTAAAATAACCGAAATAGTTCAACTACTTTAGTACAGGTTAAAACAAATATGAATTACATTCATTCACATAATAGTTTCACAAACATTCATAATCCATGCATGAAGAACGTGTTGGCCATCAAGTTTCATATATTAAGTAAAATTCCCAAGGCACATGTATACAACGAACACCGCTAGCTCCAATAGTGGAGCGTTGGAGCCACTACTTGCTCCCCAAAAGAATTAACTTGTCTCTCTAATGCCTTGCGGGAGGAGCCAAGTTGAAAAGTCCTTTGCTTGTACAATGAGGGTGTATGTTTAACAAATGGGGTGATCCTTCACCTCCTTTGTGACTCTTTGACTACCCTCATGATCGTTTGACTTCCCTATGGCTTTTTGACTTTTACATGACTCTTCATATTCTGTACATGTCCTTTGGACTTCCACTTTACAATACATTTTCAAAGAAGAATTTACATAATCCACAAAAATGATGTGGCGTATGTTGACTCATAACATGACATGACATGACACTGATGACATGGACTGCATGATGACATGGCAATATCAATTCATTATTACTGCTTCTTGCTATGTGTCTTTATGATAATGATCTTCTCTCCACCTACAAATGGCTTATATATGAGGAGACTTTAGTGTCATCAGGGCTTGAGCTACGATTACAAAAATGATGCCCCTTTGCATTCTCCTGATTGATCAACTTGCATCTCGAGCTACAGAGGTGTCTTATAGCATGTTCTCCTTCTCCATCTCCTTCTTCATCGTCCTCTCTTATCATGATAGAGTTCCTGCATCTACAATTCATTCATGACAAGATGACAATTGTTAGATAAACCCGTAGTCTAAGATGTTGCATGATGATCCACTGACTGAGCCAGAATCGGGTGGTAGGTTGAGGGAGAGGCTAAGGCACTGTGCAATCGCATAGCTTGGGCAGTCATGGGTCAAGCTTGAGTCTTGAGACTGTGAAATGCATAGTTCAAGCTAGGTTGAGCATGATGATTACACATTTGGGGAGATCAAGGAGCCAGACTAAGGGCTTGATGACTGAAGTTGCCCACTGCGTAGTGCCGGAAGGATAAGGAGGCTAGTTGTCTGCACAATTGCACAGTTCAGGAGCTCAAGGGTTGGGCTTGAGGACTGATACTGTTAAATGCCCAGTTCAGGCCTGGTTGGAGGGCAGGGTTGCATAGTTTTGGAGCTTATGCGTCAGGCTTGAGTGTGTAGTGTGTAGTCCTAGGAGGCAGGAACTATGCAGTGCTGCATTGGTTTTCCCAAGTTGGGTTTTTCCAAGGACAATTATCCAAAAACAACCGTGTTAAATGTGTGTGTGTGTGTGCTAGATTTTATCAGTTTCTAGTATTTTATTTTCCACAGTATTTTTTATGGTGAAAATTATAGTAGAGAATTATTCTTTTTTTTTTATGTGCAAACAATTTGTTAAATTAAATTAACAATTAGGAGAATAATTTCCAATTACTGCAATAAATGAAAATTTCAGTATCAGAACGTAATTGATCAGTGGGGAAGCTCAGAAGCGGAAGAAAGAAAATTTCATTGTTTAGAGGGAGCAGGCCGAAATTTTCTGGGGTTGTGCAAAGCCTCAGAAAGGCAGTTCGAGTTGCTTAAGTTCGATTTTTCAATGCAGGTTGGTAGAAAAATTTGGCTTTCTAGTTGAGTGATTCTAACAGGGAGAGGGAGCAGCAATAACTCTGATTTTCGCTGAGCAGATTCCTTGGTTGGACGCAGAGAGTTTTGCAGCAATTTGGAGTTGCAAAATCAATGTCGGGTGGAAAGAGGAATAACACATAGTAAATTCTTCAGTGTGTCCTTGGACAATATTGACATTCAAGAGGCTTCAAATTTATCTTCTAGGCTGGAGGACGAATTTGCTTGCTTGTTAAGATCAACTTCACAAGGTGTCTAGTATATAAACAGTGGAGCATCAGCTCATATGACAAGGGTTAGAGAATATTTCTTTAGATACAAGGAGGAGTACATGGACTTCCAAATTATGATGGGAAACAAAACGAAGTGTATTCCTGTAGGGAGAGGTACCATCGATTTTCAAAGGGAGTCAGGAGCAGGTACCAACGCTCTAGATGTATTGCATGTGCCAGGATTGGGTATGAACTTGATTTCAGTATTCCAACTACAAGATAAGGAATACGATATCCACTTCATAGGGAAGAAAGTGTTTGTCAAACACTCAAAGTTGGAAGAGGGTAAGAGAGATTGGAGTTCGAAGCAACAGATTATTCAGATTGAAGCTCGACACTCCAATGGCACTAATTGGCAGTGACAGTAGCAGTAGGAAGGAACTGTATGAGTTATGGCATATGAGAATGGGACATTTATACCATGGAGCACTCAAGATGCCCAGGGAAACAGTAACAAGGTTTCTAGAACTTGGCACGAAACACGATGATGTGTGCAAAGGATGTGTACTTGGGTAGTATGCTAAGGAAACATTCCCAAGAAGGGACAAAAGAGCATATGGTGTGTTAGGACCTATACATTCAAATATTTGTGGCCCAATGTCCACTAGAGCTCTCAGAAAAACCTGGATCTACTTCTTGAAGACCAAAGATGATGTCTTTTATCATTTTAGAGAGTTTAAGGCTCACATGGAGAATGTGACAAGGAAGAATATCAAGGTGTTTCGCTTAGATAATGGTGGAGAATATATTGATTAAGACATCACATATTTTTGTGCAAAGGAAGGCATTAGAAGAGAATGGAAAACTCCATAAAATCCACAACAAAATGGGGTAGTAGAGCAAAAAAACAAAACTATAATTGGGGCTGCAAAAGCTATGTAGACTAGAAGGTTTATGGATTTGATGTCGTCTCATCATGAGTGACTGTAGATAGAGGCACACAAACAAACATGGTGTGACAACACATTTTCATTAATATATATGTACTACAACAAGTGGATGAGTTCAAGTGTTAAACACGGGTTAAAGCAACATGCGTTACAAGTGTTCAAGATCAGTCTTACAATAGTTACAATACATGTGTGAAAACACGTTGGCCTGTTAGCAAGCTTCTAAATTAAGCGAAAGTTCCAAGACACATCGTTACACCATACATCACTAACCTCGTGAGAGGGGCATTGGAGCCAATACTTACTCCTCAAAGAAAAGATTACAGACTCTCAAGGCTATGTGGGAGGAGCTGAGGTGAAAATCCCTTTGCATGTACAAATGAGGGGGTATTTACAGCCAAGGGTGAACTTGACCCTTGTGGCGGTTCGACTACCCTCATGACTATTTAACTTACATGACTTTACATGATTCTTCATACAACAAGTGGGTTTCTTCGAATTCCACATTAAATTACATTGATTAATAGTATGACCCACAATAGAGATGTGGATGACAAGACTCGACATGACAGTGCTGGTACATTCATGCTAATACTAGTGTGCATGTCGAGCTGCAGTGTTGTTGGGTGATGGATGTCCTCATGGTGTGTCACAGCTTCACCTCCACATGGCAACATTCGCAAAATCTTCGATGGTCGTTGGGTTCACTTGATGTTGCATTCACATGTTGCTTCTTGCTTATATGTTGGTAAGCTTGACAGGTTCGATCGTTCGCAAAAAGTGTATGTTTGTCTGTCCGTCCATCTGTGAACACATCTTGCATGATTGCTCGTCTGTCCATCCTCGAACACATCATTGCATGATCTGTGTCCTTCTACATGTGCTCCCTTTATTAGTGATGTATGGTGTAACGATGTGTCTTGTAACTTTCACTTAATTCAGAAGCCTACTAACAGGCCAGCACATTTTCACACATGTCTTGTAACTGTTGTAAGACTGATCTTGAACACTTGTAATGCATGTTGCTTTAACTTGTGTTTAACACTTGAACTCATTCACTTGTTGTAATACATATATGTTAAATGAAAATGTGTTGCCGTGCCATGTTTGTTTGTGTACCTGTATCTGTAGTCACTCATGATGAGACGAAATCAAATCCATAAACCTTTTAGTCTACCATGATGCATGATCGTTTCGGATGCAGGTGATCGAGAGAGGAGACAAGGTTGCGAGCTAGGATGGAGGCTCTGGGCACTGCTGGTGAAAACCGTGCAGCAGTCACTGGGTGATGGAAATGGGAAATCTAGATTGACAGTGACTGTCCGCGGTGTCTGGCTCAGCTGTAGGACAAAACTATGCAATTTTTTAGAGGAACAATCTGGGATGCGAGAAGGCTTGGCAGGCAAAATCTGCGCAATTTCCAGAAGGAGCGGGTAACGGGAGCTTGGCAGCCAAAACTGCGCAATTCCTGGAGGGAACTAGTAGCTGGCTGCTGGGACACTGGCAGCAAAAAGTGCGCAATTTATAAGGGGAACTAGCATTTAGCTGTTGGGAGCTGAGCACCCAGTTGAATGACTGGAGGGTTGACTGGAAAAACTGCGCAATTTTCTAAGGGAGACAGGGACGGGCACTAGGTGTCTATTCGACCTGTCTGCACAATTTTCTCAGTGAGTGGAGTGGGAAAGGTCTGCAGCCTCTGCGCAATTTTTGAGGGAAGTCAGTCCTGGGGTGATTGTCGGGTGAAAGTCTCCGGTTGAGCAGCATGAAGGTTGATTGATCTGCTTGTGGACAGTGCAACTTGAAATGGCTTGCTTGGTGCTTCTGCGTTGTTCTGGGTGACGGTTAATCGAGTCGACGGCGGGGTGATGGTCCGGTTGTTAGAGGGGAATTTGGTCGTCAGAACTTCAGCAAAGTGACTAAATGTGTGAACGAGTGAAAGATGCATACTTGATATTGCAAACACACACTTACATGACTAGACGACGAGACGACTCAAAACATCTAGACACATGCTCAACATGACTAACCGACGGTGTGAATGACAAGTGAGACACTTGCGATTGATCGTTGGTCGACCGTGATGATGCCTGCGCGACAGTGTATGTGACTCCATGTATGAGTGTGACGAATGTTTACAAAGCCAACACAACATGTACACACAAAGTGAAGACCTTGAGTATGACCTGAACATGGTCACAATCATGACATTAACATCAAGATGCAAAATCTTTTGGTGAAATGATCAAGCCCGGTGGGTGCAAAGACTCACGAGCTCACAAAGTGAACTCGAGTGCGTGCAGTCATGAAGTAAAGCTCTCAAAGGAGGCTCCGAAATTGGATGCAGACCAAAATTGTGGAGGGTAGTTGTAGCCGCTACAACAAAGAGATATCATGAGATGCCTGCAGATGATCAGATTCAACCAGCTGAAGCTCCATTGGTCCAACAACAGGGACAGCCACAGGGGTAGCTAGTGGGACCACCAATGGGATAGTCACAGTGATCCAGTACAATAACTAGTACGAGCAGTTCCCCAGGAGTAGGAAATCCAGTGAGATCTGAGGACATGGAGTAGAACGGGTAGGATGAGGAGAATTTGGTAGAACCTCCCACTACTAGTAGTCAAGCTAGCAAAGAGGTTTGTCAGACATTAAGAGATGAAGAGGAGTTTGTTGGAGCTCTTAGGACGAGCAAAAGAGAGTGTCGACAACCTAAGAGATATGAAGCATTCATAGCTCAGATTGCAAAACCTTCCAGCTTTCAAGAAGCTGAGCAACATCAAGTAGGGGTAGATTCCATGGTAGAAGAATACAACTCTGTCGTGATGAATGATGTGTCGGAGGTGGTGTCGAGGCTTGAGATCTGGTCAGTTGTAGGTTCTCGATGGATCTACAAGATCAAGTATGTTGCAGATGGCAGTGTGGAGAGTACAAGGCTAGGTTTGTGGAAAAGGGGTATGCACAAAAAGAAGGGATAGGTTATGAGGAGGCCTTCTCTCTAGTTGTTAGATACACCTCTATTCGGTCAGTTATATCCCTAACAGCTCAGATGGGATGGAAGATTCACTAGATGGACATCAAGACAACACTCTCGAATGAGGTGATAGAAGAAGAGGTGTACATTGAATAGCCAGAGGGCTTCAAAGCTCATGAGAGGTGCACTCATGTGTGCAGAATGAAGAAATCTTTATACAGGCTCAAGCAGGCTCACAGGGCTTGGTATGGTCAGATTGACAACTACTTGCAGCAAATGGGATTCGTCAAGAGTGACGCACATCCAAACTTTACTATTTGATGGTAGAGGAAGAACCACTCATCCTAGTATTGTATGTGGACGATCTCTTCTTGACAAGATCATAACAGCTCATAGAGGACTGCAACAGGAACCTGGCAGCGGAGTTTGATATGAAGGATTTGGGGTTGATGCGTTATTTCCTAGGATTGGAAGTGTGGCAGAAGGATGGGGAGATCTTCCTTTGGAAGGGAAGATATGCTACATACATTTTTAAGAGATTCAAAATGAAGGATTGTAGACCCATGTCTACACCCACAATTACCAACTTGAAGAAGATATATGCATCAGATGACAAGGATGTCGTCCCCACCTTGTATAGATAGCTTATCGGTTCTCTCATGTATCTAGTCAACACTAGGCCGGATATTTGTTTATGTAATATTCCTAATTAGCCATGGCTAATTGGAATATTTGATTTTGCTCAATTTTGCCTTCTATAGTTAATTTAAAATAAAAAGGTGAGGAAAAGGGGACATAACTCACTTTTAGAATAGAGTCACTTCCTAGTAGCACAACGTTGTGACTTAAAGGGGAGCCAAGGGGTCCAAAGGACCATACAGAGATGGGGCCCACGTAGACACTTGGAGGGACTGCGCAGATGGGAAGGAACACGTGGCAAGAGAGGGATTACGTTGGAGGAGGTGGGCCTTGGGATTGAGAGAGGCCAACGCTATAAAGGAGAGAGGAGCCTCCTCATTTTGTCATTCGATTATGTGCATTTGAGCTAGTCACTTCGACTTGGAGCACGCTGGTTGTTTAGCCTGTCTGCAACACTATTTAGTGCATTGAGTGTCTTCGTTCCGAGATCTTACCCTTAGCCCCGTGGGACTTTGAGTTCCTACTCGGCAAGGTAGTTTTCAGCAGTCCTTTGTAGTGGGATTGATATTTGGCGTTTTAGAGGAGTAGAGAATTTTGGATAACGATGCAATCTTGAGGGAGGGATGCAGTTCTTTTGGTGGGAGTTCCGAATTGAGGGTTTTGCGGAGGATTTGAGCTGGGAGATTGAGCAAGGGATCAGATCTTGCATATTGGAGGATTTTGGCAGAGTCTCGGGCTGAGTTTTGGAGGATTCTATTTAGTGTAATCATTTGATTTCGATGGCCCTCTATTGAAACCAGGAATTTCAGATTTTCCCGATTGCTTTCTAGCCCTTTCTATCTTTAAGGCTTCAGATTGAGCTACACTCAGATTCGTAGGCTCCTTCCTCCTCAACTCATAGGCAGTGTCAACCCCAAAAGCATCTAGATATGAGCACAAAAGAAATTCATCAGGAGGTTTAACAGTAGCAGGCATGCTTTTTATTAATTCATTGAATCTCTTGTTAAACTCTTCCATGGTTTCATTCTCATTTTTCTTCATGTTGCTAATGGCATTGATCAAGTGCCTATTTTCCTTCTTCTCTCCAAACTTATTTAGAAAAGCAGTCAGCATGGCTTGTAAAGAGTCATATGAGTTAGCAGGTTGCTCATTGAACCATTCAAGAGCATCCTCTTCTAAAGAAAAAACAAAAAGTCTCATCTTCACATCCTCATAATTAGCAGTGTTACACCATTTACAGATACAAACATTAAAGTTTCTCACATGTGATGTAGCACTAATGGCATTGTTACCTTGAAAGGAAGGCAACTTTTCAATAGCCTTGTCAGGGATATTGTGAGGATAGCCATTTATGTTAGTGAAGTTACAAGGAGCAAAAAGATCATCCATGATGCTAGGCTCCACTTGTTCTTGAAAAAGCAAATGAATATCAGAAATAGCCTCTTGCCCAAGACTAGCAAGAGCTCTACTACGAGACAGTCTATTCAGCCTCTCTCTGAAAACCCTTTCAGGATCAGGAGAGGGGCTAACTAGACCACTTGAAGTTCTCCTGGTAGAGACTCTTGCAAAATTTGGATTGAGTGGAGTCGCCACTTGAACAAGAATCTAGATCTAAAGCTCAAAATGCTA
>APFE030496052.1:0-15790 GCA_000404065.3 Pinus taeda | reverse complement strand
CTAACATACCCTTGCCTATCCTAGCCTAACCTAGCCTAACCTTACCTCACCTTTCCTAACCTACCCTTGCCTAACCTAGCCCAACGTAGCCTAACCTAGCCCAACGTAGCGTAATGTAGCCTAGCCTTGCCTAATGTAGCCTACCATAACCTACCCTAGCTAGTGTAATCTAACCTACCCTAGCCTACGCTAGCTTAGCCTAACCTACTCTAGTGTGCTCTAGCCTAATCTAGCATAGCCTAGACTCCTCTATTCTTGCCTACTCTAGCCTACTCTAGTCTAACCTAGTCTAACCTAGCCTACTATAGCCTAACCTACCCTACTCCAGACTAACTTACTCTGGCCTACTTTAGCATAGCTTAAACTAGCTTAACCTACCCCACTCTACTCTAGCCTCAACAACTCTAGCCTAGCCTAACTTAGCCTAACCTACTCTAGCCTAGCCTAAACTAGCCTACCGTAGCCTATTCTAGCGTAGCCTAGCTTACTCTAGCCTCCTCTAGCCTAACCTATTCTATCCTAACCTAACCTAGTCTAACCTAGCCTAACCTAACCTACCCTAACCTACCCTAACCTTGTCTAGCCTAGCATAACCTAGCCTCACCTACTCTAGCCTAGCCTAAACTAGCCTAGCCTACTCTAGTGTAGCCTAACCGACTCTAGCCTGCCCTACTCAAGCCTTCTCTAGCCTAGCCTAGCCTAACTTAGCCTAACCTACCCTAACCTACTTTAACTTGGCCTAGCATAGCCCACTCTACCTACACTAGCTTAGCCTAGCTTACCCTAGCCTTCTTTGGGCTAGCCTAGCCTGACTTATTCTAGCCTAGCTTAACCTAGCCTAGCCTAGCCTAGCCTATCCTAGCCCACTCTAACCTACCATACCCTAGCCTACTCTCACTTACTCTAACCTAGTTGAGCCTAGCCTAGTCTGCTCTAGCGTAGCCTAGCATAGCCTAACCTACTATTTCCTAGCCTAACCTAGCCTACTCTAGCGTAGCCTAGCCTAGACTACTCTAGCCTACCCTAGCTTACTCTAGCCTAGCCTAGCCTACTCTAGCCTAGCCTAGCATTATCTAGCCTAACCTACTCTAGCCTAGAGTAACCTAGCTACCTAAACTAACCTACCCTACTATAGCCTAGCCTAACCTAACCTAACCTAATCTAAGTTAGCTTAGCCTAACCTAAGCTACCCTAGCCTAACCTAACCTAACCTAGCCTACCTTAGCCTAGCATAACCTAAACTAACCTAACCTAACCTAGCCAAACCTAGCTTAGCCTAGCCTAGCCTATTATTTAGTAGCCCATGCTAGGATACTCTAACTTACCTTAGTCTACTCTATATTAGCCTAGCCTAACCTACTCTAGCTTACCCTAGCCCATTATAGAGTAGCCTATCCTATTTTTGTCTAGCCTACCCTACCCTAGCTTAAACTTATTCTATCCTTGTGTATCCTAGCCTAATTTAGTCTATCCTAGCCCACTCTAGCTTAATCTTGCCTAGTGTAACATAAATGTAGATTCCTAAGAGTTTATATATATACATGTTGTAGTTGAAAATCTTAATAAAATATATTCAAAAGCAATCTTATAAAATATTTATGTTACAATTTAATTCTATCATAAATATTTAAATTTAACAGCATTATCACTTTATATTATATAAATTCAAACAATTTTCTTTATACATTATGTTATTTTAATTAAAAATATATATCATACATCATTGTACCATTAATAAATATAGTGCAGAACTTGAATAACATATTAAATATTTAAATTTGAAAATCATTTTAAAAATTAAATTAAACTAGACAACATTAATAAAGAAATCATTCAAAAACAAATTAAATTAAATATCATTAATAAAAAATTAAATATAACAAAATTTAGTTAAAATAAATTAAATGTATGAATATACAATTTAAAATACATTGAATTTAACCACGATGCTAATGTAAGAAGAGGATGTAAAGTAAGTTATAATATATAAATAAAAAACATATTCCTAAATGAAAAACATATTTGTAAAATATAGAAATATAATTGAAATTTATTTAGACAAATTCAATAATCTAAAAATTTAAATGTACCATACATTATAAGACATAAACAAAAAGCATTTTTCTAAATTAAAAATATATTTGTAAAATATAAAAATATAATGGGAGGGCCCATCCAAAACTGATTATGAGAGGCATATGTTAAGTCAACTATATTTTTAATTGACACAGAAAACTCAGAGATATAACTGTAAAAGTAAGAAACCAATTTAAATAAAACCACAAACTTTCATAGGAATAAACTAAATCAATGAATAAATGTATTAATCTGAAATGAGTGAGATACAAATCAGATCAATAAAATTATTATAATAAATTCAGTGCAGCTAAAAAAATCAGTAAAAACCACTCTCATGAAACTAAATCATTACAGTGTTAAATATATTAACATAATGAAAACTGAAATGAAAGGATTAGGTTTCCATGGAGAGCAGAGCTTGGAGGATGGATACAAACTACATCTATGATTGAGTAAAGGCAGGTGGCTTTGAGATATTCAATAGTATTTGAAAATACCTTATACCTTATTCTTGTTGTGGTTTGACATTCTAGTTATTAGAAGGCTAGAAAAAAATAATTATTAAATAAAATCATTTTATTCTTCCATGTATTTATGGAATTCTCCAATTTCTGTATTTTCTTCTCCTAGTCCAGCTGCAAGAACCATGTTTACCATTTTATTAATTTATAAATATTGAAAATTACTTCTATTTGAAAAACAATTAAAAAATTAAGGAACTGTATAATCTATAGAATCAAAATCCTAAGGACACCCTTCAATAAACATGAAAAAAAGTCAGAATGCCAAAAGATTTGATTTATACTTAAATTTTAGATGTGGGGAATAAGTGATTATTGCTACTGAGATTGACTCATAATTTCTTCCTACCTAGTTATATATAACACCTCTTTGCAAATCACTGGCTATTATTTTCTAAATAGTTAGGAATATCTTGTTGAAATTGGGGGAGTATAAAATTGCACAGTTGATCCTTAGAAACTTACGAAAAAGAAGCTCAGGAATATTCGATGAAATTACAAGATTGGGGTTTGTTTTGAGAGTAAAGCTCGAAGAAAATAGAACTGTAATTGTAATTGCTTTGTTTCACACGATGCAACATAAAACAATGGAACGGATCCCCTGAATACTTTGGAGAGGAATATTTGCTCAGACGAAATAGAACTGTAATTGTAACTGAAGTCCATGGAGATATGTATTGCTCTGCTTCATAAGATGCAACATAAAACAATGAAATGGGTCGAGCGAATAATTTTGATTCAATGAGAATACATTTTACACAGAAACCAGAAGGAAAATGGAATAATAAAACTGAGATGAATGGACTAGGTTTTGCTTTGAGAGCAGCTCACAGGAAATATAGTTGTAATGGAGGTTTCTCTAATTCAACTATTTTAATTCAAGAAACATAAAATTAGTATCATTCATGATGAACGAAACCTACCAGTAGTTGGGTTAAATAAAACTACATAGAAAGAACAGAGCAAGGTTAAAATAACAAAGTCAGAATTAATGCCAACCGAGAACAGAGAATAGAACGAAAGATTAAAAGGAATTGATGGGATTGCGAGCGGACTAAGAAGAGAGAAAAAGGATTGAAGTACAAACTTAATCGATTAATGAAATCCAGAGAGAATTTGAAGGCCACGAAAAAGGAATTCTCTTCGAACATTTTTACAGGTGCCAAAAATATTTCAACACAAATATGCTAGGAAGGACACGAAAAAGGAATTCTCTTCGAACATTTTACAGGTACCATGGCAAATAAAAAAATTCGAAATTAAAATTAATTTAATCAAATCTCTAAAAAAAATTCCAGAACATCAAAAGGCACTCTTTCAAGCAATTTCATCCCTACTAATGTCAAATAATTCAAGAAACATATCAAAATTAAACTTCATTTAAGCACACATTCACAAAACCTTAGAAAACAAAAACCCACAGTCTAATCATATCTCAAGCAATTTCATCAGTACTAATGTCAAATAATTGAAGAAACATATTAAACTTAAACTTAATTTAACCACACATTCTCAAAACCTTAGAAAACAACAACTCACAGTCTAATCATACTTCAAGAGTAAAAGCATTTCACCATGTAATTTTCGCTATCATATAAGATTAAGCATTTGACCATGTCATTTAATTTCATGAAAAGAGTAATGGAAAGTGAAGCAGATATGGCTGCAATGGGAAGTACATAATCCTGCATCAATTGTAGAATAAGCACCGGGAAAATACGAAAATGCCTTATTTGTCTGGAATGGAATCCTTGTCCATAAATGCGAAAAGCGAGAAAGCAGAGGTAACAATGCCTTATTTGAATCATTGTGCATAAATACAATACAAAATGTATGTAATATATATCAACATAAATTTTTGTTACAATGGACAATAAAAATGATTACGCTTTCCAACCATTTCTACAAGTATTTTAAAATCTAAATTAAGTTAATCGATTTATACAGAATTTGAAAAACTTAAGAATAGCACTCCAACCATTAAATTAGCTTTGAAAAATAAAAATTAAATATTAAAAAAAACAGTACTCAATTAATTTCATTAATACATCGAAATTTAGAATTGTTTTAATCGAATACGGACACAACTTTGAAAAATTGAAAACCAATGCATTAAAAAAATTTAATAACTCCCAATTTTATCAAAGAACCACGTCGAAAAACCAATGCAGTCTCATCCGATCTCAATTATCAGTAATCGCCAGTTTAGTTGGATTTTCCCCCAATACCATGATAGTTGTTTGATTAATTTTTCCCACAAAACAATGATAGAGTGTTATGGTAATCGAAAATACTGTAAATGTGTTAGAAAACCTGAACAGATGAATCTAGCTAGTAAAGGTTGAACACACAACTTTGCAGAGCAAAAACATTAAAAGAAAATCGAAAGAAGAAAATAATGATTCTTAGAAAATATGTTACAATGCTCATGATATAGCATTACTGGGTGAAGATCCCAAGGTAATGAACTATAGTGGTGATCAATGAGAAGACTCAACACCTACAACAAGTTCCGGAGATAACTAGTCAGTTCCGGAGTTA
Source organism: Pinus taeda (assembly GCA_000404065.3). Classification (NCBI taxonomy): domain Eukaryota; kingdom Viridiplantae; phylum Streptophyta; class Pinopsida; order Pinales; family Pinaceae; genus Pinus; species Pinus taeda. The sequence continues at coordinate 10,649 of APFE030496052.1, read as the reverse complement.
AAGAAGGAGCAAATCAAGGAGTAAATCATGCAAAAGGAATCTTGCATGCAATCCCATGCTCTAACTAAGAGTCCGCATGTAGATGTGTAGTAGTTGCATGTAGTCGCATGCTCTAACTAAGAGTCTGCATGCATGCAATCCAATGCTCTAACTGAGAGTCTGCATGTAGGTGTAGTAGTTCCAACAAAATCAGCGGGCCTTCAATTTCAAGAATCTACTAAGAATGCCCAAGTTGTTCTCTATTTCTCCTCATACCTTTGGGATTGCTTCTGCCACTGCCGTTGGCGCTGCTGCTGTTGCCCAGAAATCTGCTACTGTTTCTTCTGCCTCTGAAATGGATCTGAATCCCCATCTTCAAGAAGCAGCAGCAAAATCAAGGAAAGTAGAATTAAAAGATGATTCATTGAGATGCATGATGTATTTGAGCTGTTGGGCCCCAAGATGAAATTGAAACACGATTCAATTTGGTCGCAAGAGAGGAATCGTGAGGCATAGATCACCTGCTGGTGCTGCAGCAGCATGGCCGTCCAACCGCCAGCATATAAATTGTAAATTATGAATGTATTTTGTAAATTAATGAATCGATTGCAATTATGGTGATAAAGGTTCAACAGTGACATAATTTTTGGTGATAAAGGTTATGGCCTCTTTTTGTCTCAATATCTCGTCTGCAAGTGTCATTTCCTTTTATTTCAGTGTTAAACTGCATTGGCAATTGACAGAGTTCTATAACCATCATCTTATCCTAAAACCTCCTCCTCCTCTTCCGCTGAACTTCCACAAATGTTGCAATCCCCATGTCGGTAAGCCACTTGGATTGTTTGCAGGACTGTCTTTTGACACTGCCATTAATATTGTTTTTTAGGTTTCGATTTCTACCCAACTGAACCACACTGAAAGCAAATTGCAAGAAATAGACCGCACAAGGATAATTGCAACTACAGAAATTTGTGCCGTATGCACTAAAGAAAAGTCAAGAAATTAAATGCGCTGTACATCCGTATGAAGGCGCCAAAAGGCCAGGAATACCAATCTGATAGGTCGATCAGTGCTTCCAGTGCTACTTTCGAACATCTACTTTCGACATGTATGGTGGATCTTGCCCAAATGTCATCTTGTACGAGGTGAAAAAATGCTCTGACATAATTTTGGAATATTTGTTTTTTTATCTCCACAGAAAACATATAAATGAAAGTATAAGAGAAATGTATGTAATTTTAATTTTAATTGATAAGTATAATTTGGATGGATACATTTAATATATCTAGCCAAAAATTGTCCAAAAGCCTTCCAGAGAAATTTTGCTAGAAAAAACCATCACAGATCTACATGGTGGGAAGGAGCACAAAAAGAACACTACACTGTCATCAAAGAAGAATACTCTAGAGAAAGCTCTGAATCACAAGAAATCGGGGAAGAAAGAAACAACTCTCAAGACAAACAGGGAGAAAGTCCTGCCCAACAAATCAATAGTGATGAGGATTCGAACACTGCACAAAATAAATGTTCGTTTAACAGCAAAATAGATCTCCTAGACCAAACTTCTTCTCCGACTATCTTCAAAAGGACGAACACAATAGATCGCGAAGAGATGAAGGAGATGCAAGATAAAGGAAGTTGGAAGACCGTAGAGAAGAAAAAGAAAGCTACAACACCAATCTCGCCAAGAAAGACGAGGAGCCAAATCATTAAAAACTAAGAAAATTGTAGGTCCAATAGACCAATTTGGTCTCAGTGGACGTTAACCATCATCATCATCATCATCATCATATATATATATATTATATATATATATATATATATTTTGGGTGAGAAGTTGGACATGATAAAGATGTATTTCTATCAAGTTAAAAAAAAAAAGATATTTACAATTATAGTTCAGATTTTAAATAAATAAGTCAAATTTATAATTTATAGTATTAAATTAAAATTGAAATTAAAAGAAAAAATAAATATAATATATATATATTTTATTTATATATTTTAAAATGTATTAATAATTATTAAATTATTTCATAACTATTTCTCACGTCATGTAGGGGGAGTTCTAGTGCAAGGGTTTGTGCAACTTAGGATTTGAGAAATGTAATTTCCAAGTTGTTCAAGGGTAGGTAGTTGTTTGTTTTTTTTTTTTTTTTTGTTATATTTTTTGTTCTTATTTAATTTTTATTTTGAGGATATTTTTTCACATAAAATATTCCAAGTTGATATTCACCCAGAGCAATGAATGGTTTGGGGAAGAAGGTGAAATCTCCTCCTATATAAATGTATTGACAAGGGGGGCTTTTAGAAACTGGATGTCCCCCCTTTGGAAACTTGACGGGAAATGGCAATACGTTGGATAACCCAGTTCTTGGGGCTTAGTAGATATCTCAACTCAAAGGTCAATCTCTGTCGTTGTCAACCCCATATTTGCGATCATGCCAAGCAAGTTGGAAGGATATTGTTGACGCGATCATGCCAAGCAAGCTGGAAGGATATTGCTAACATATAAAGTATTGTGCTCTCATATGTAAGTTTATAGGAGGTTGCCCTACATAGAGGGATTTAGTGAAGTGGATTCAACTGAAGTGGAAACTAATGGGACATATAAAGTACTATGCTCTCATATGTAAGTTTATAGGAGGTTGCCCTACATAGAGGGATTTAGTGAAGTGGATTCAAATGAAGTGGAAACTAAGGGGAGAAATAAACTTGAAGTTGGGAGCTAAGGGGTTTTTTCGAGTTTTTCACGATAATTTTCTCAAACCTGGAGGACAAAACCATGGTTTTTTATGGAGGCCCCTATTTTATTAATATTGCGGCCCTGTACATGAGGCACTGGGAGTAATATTTCAACCCTCATAAAGAATAATACTTTGCAGCCCCAGTCTAGGTATGCTTGTATTCCCTTCCAGCTGACTGTGGGACCATTAAATTTCGGAAGGCATTGGGAATGCCATAGAGAATTTTAGGCATTTCTTCAAACACTTTGCATGCAAACTAATATAACAACTTCCTCAAGGCATATATCCTAAACTATAGCAGTCACAGATCATTAGCATGAGTTCCCTCACTATGATCCAAGTTTCAGCCCTGGAACCTCCAAAATGAAAAATTATAGTAGAAATACCAACATGACCTATCTGATGCATGATTTTAGGAATATCTAAGAAGTTTGAATTCCTATAATCATATATCCTAAAATAGCATGACCCAAGAAAGTTGTACTAGATGATAAACTAGATTTATCCTTCACTATGATCCAAGTTTCAACTTCTAGAACCTCCCGAAGAAAAGTTATAGCAAAATTCCAACTTGACTTGTTTGATGCATGATTTTAGGAGCATCTAGGAAGCTTGACTTTCTCTTATCATATCTCCTAAAATATCAAAACCAAAAATCTAAAACTTGGACCAGAGGATCAATGATATTTCCCATCACCATGATCCAAGCCTTAGCTTTGGGAACTTCCTAGAAAAAACAATATAACAAAATTTCTGTCGTGGCTTATTTGATGCGTTATTTTAGAAGCATCCAAAAAGCTTGACTTCCTCTTATCATATATCTTAAAATATTACAACCAAGGATTTTAAAGTTGGATCAAATGATTAGTGGGATTTCTCCTCACTGTGGTCCAAGTTTAAGCTTTTGGAACCTTGCATAAGAAAGGTTATTGAAGAAATGAAAACATAACAGATTTAAAGAATAATTTAGGAAGTTTATATTCCTCAAACAATGTTGTTACAAAATTTAATACATATAAAAAGTTATAGCCAAATAGTATGACAATTGCAACCATGATAAATTTTTTGAAGTGCATGAATAGGAAAATGTATTACATTACTTTTAGTGAATTGCTTGGCAACAATGAATGCTTTGAATTAGTGAAAGCACCCTTTGCTAGAGTGTGTGTGTTGATGTTGATACCACTACATTGTGAGCATAGTGACTAAAGAATAAGTTGTTTTTGTATATTGTCACTAATAAGCCACTATCCTTGTACTTGAGTACAATCATCATGTTACGTAGTCTATTTGTTTTGCTAAACAAAAGTTTTGAGTAGTTGTCTTAGTACATGGTTGTTTATATTGTTGTGAGGTTAGTATTACTTGTTACTAAGATTATGTCATTGTGGTTGATGATGTCGTTAAAATTTTGAGATGAAGGATGTTGTTATGACCAAAAGTTTGGCTATATAATGGGTTGGTGTTGGTGAATGACTTGAAGTGAAGCTTGTTGTTGTTAGGACTATTAATGTTGCTAGTGATGGCATTGCATCACAAAGAATTGCATACTCAAGGAACTCACTTCCAACATGTGACCATATTGTTAATAGAGTCATCATGGTGACACAACTAATGATCCAATGACATTCAAACATCCATAGCCCTAATAGAAGTACCTTTTTGGTGCTTCACCTTTTATTTTATTTTTCTTCCTTGAAGTAACACATTAGCAACATTTTCTTAGTTGCATAGGGTGGAAGCAGTAATTTAAAAAATTGTATTAGAGAAAGATGTCACCTTCTATTAGGGATTAAACACTACTATTCTAAAGATAAATCCCATACATAAAAAATGAGCTAATATTTTAGCTCTCATCCTAGTGGGGGCATTACCATTTGTATATGGTAACCTTTGGCTCTTTACCAAAAAGAATATGGTATACGCATTTACATTTATTTTGACATTTATCTTTACTCATAATGGATATTGCGATGGAGATCTCTTATCTTCGAGCAATTTGTTTTTATAAATTCTTCATATATTTTAGGATATGGTTAATAATTTGAGTATATATTTAATGATTGCAGCGGTAGATTATGGTTATTTCTTTATTCGATAGCTAAGTTATATTGAAAATTGTCAGCGATAGGAAAGGGTATGAGCAATTTTAAATATTTAATTTCTTTTGACATAATTTAGATAGAGTATTTTCTATTTGTTAAGTGAAGGATATATCTATATATATAAACTTTTCAAATAATTATAAAAATTATAATTTTTTATATAAAAAATAAAATATAATAAGAAATATAAGTAAAGAATTTTATTTTAAAAAAATAGTAATAATATTTTATGGTAATCCTTACATATTTGTTCAATTTTTTAAAATTTAAATTAATATTAAAGTTTCAACTCTAATTTATTTATAATGATCTATATTATAATTATATTAGATTAGAAAAATTACGCATATAAAGTGAAAAATCATGTATATAAAGTGAGTTGAACTTTTAGAAGTCTATTATTAGGATTAAGATTCATTATTTTGGAGGTTTTTTTAAGATTCCATTATTTTGGAGTTTCTCTATCTTTATTCTAAATATGGTATCTTTTTAATAATTATTTAGCACTTAAAAAAATTAAATTGATTAATTTATATAATTTATATAATTTTTTTGATGATGATGATGATGATGGTTAACGTCCACTGAGACCAAACATTGGTCTATCGGACCTAAAGAAACAAATTATTTATTTTGATTTAAGATTTTATTCCTATGCTCAAAAGCTTGGAGAGAAGCTCCCAAGCTCACTATAATTTTGACATTGTAAAAGGCTAGGAAGGTCAGTATTGTAACAAAGATTGTGAAACTGAGATCTAATGTGGTTGTACCTGGGGCACTCTAAGAGGAAGTGGTTTTCATCCTGGATGTTCCTATTCTCACATATATGGCAGATCCTTTCCATCCATGGCGTTTTAGGGACTGCCCAACGACTTGTTTCACTATGGAGCTCATGAGAATTCATTCTAATCTTTGCTTTATTAATTTTCTTCTTTGAGCTAGTTAAAATAGAGAGATACTTTTGATCTTCTAGGGTGGGGTTGATGACTTTCTTATAATAACTTAATTTTCTTTTAGCCGCTAAATCTTTCTCACACCACATTTTTTCTTTGAACTTAGAAGTAACAATATCTTTAATGTTATTTATGTTTTGTAATGCATCATTCTCGTTGATCTCCCAATAGTTTAACCAGGCCCTTGTGTCTTTATGCCACCCCCGATTGAGCCTTAGGTGGTTTTGGCTGGAATTTAAAGCTAGCTTAGGAAGTCTATGATCTTCTATGTTATTGAGTTTGTGCTTGTACAACAGAAACCTAATCATAGCTAGGCTCTCAATAGTGGAAATACCTGCTTCTATAAGGAGAATAGGATAGGGTGTATTACTTTTAATTTTCAGGTTATAAGTTATAAAACGCTTTTGGATTTGCTCAATCTGATTCTCTAGAGATGCTGCAACCCCAAACCTCATAGACATATAAGATAACAGGAGTGACTAAAGTTTCAAAGAGGAACTTCTTTTTATCCCACATTATGAGGTTTGTTGTTTTACAATGATTTTCAAGACCAAAATAAGCTTTCCACCCCCCATTAATCCTTTTCTCAATGCTATGGTTCCAGTTGAGCTAACGAGGCAGAGGAGTTGCTCAAAAAGTTATGGAAATTCTGGTCATATTTAGAGAAAATCCTGTAAGGATTTTTGTAAATCCAAGTTATAATTGTTAAACTTCAAAATTTTAGGTGTTCTAGATATTTTTGATGGTGTTGAATCTATTTCCACCATCAAAAACACAATTCAAACACTGCCTCTACAATATTTTTTGAAATTTTTTTGCTCGGATTCTGGCCACTTTTGGTCGTCCAAGCAATTCCCCACCTCGTTAGACAACTCTTTTTAAATTAAAGATAGATTCGAATAATAATTTTTATTTCCGAATTATCATATTACTATAATAATGTTAACCTTCCTAATCCACTTCATTGGCATATTTTGTTACATCAATTTAAATTTAAGAGCTATCAAAAAATACATTTTGTATCACTTCTATAGCTTAGTTTAAGTTTCATAAAAATTTATTATTAAGTGTGAGATTGGTTTGAGTTTGGAGAAATGATAAATTGATATTTTTGTATTAAAGTTCGATTTAGTTTTTAATTGGTCATTTTTTTCATTAATAAATATATTTTTGTGTATTATCTAATACATAACATTGTAGTTCATTACAAAATAATTAGGATTTTATTGTGTTTTGTTGTAAGCATAAGTTAATAACATATTAGTGTTTTGTTGTGAGTAAAAATAATATATAGGAAGGAGAGTGGACTTTGTGATTAATGATTTTGAAAAATATATGTATGAAAGTAATTTTTAAATAGCGACGAGACAATTAATGAAGGTATTTAAGTTTCGATATATTAAGTTTTATAATTATTAAATTTATAATTAGATGGTTATCATTGTGATGAGTATATATAGTATGACATGATTTATGTTGTGATGATGTTTTACAATATGATGGTACGAAGTAATTGAATATAGTTATGAGAGGTTAATTATATCATGCATATGTGGCACTATTTTTTTTTATTTTTTTAGTGATAATGATGTTTTATATTCATGATGGATATGATATGTATAATGTGGTATAGGGATTATGATGTTATGATATGAGGTTATGTTGACATGTGGTTAGTTTATGATGTCGTGATATATCTTTGATGCAAATATGTTGATGTTATAATTTATGATGATATTTCATGAGGTGAAGCATGTGGTAATTGCTCGTACATTTTATAACATGCATAAGCATGAGACTCTTTACTATCCAGAATGTGGTGATTAATAATGATGTTATGTTATCATGATGACATGCAATATTGGGCACATGAATTATTTTACATGATGTTATGATTATAACTAATGCATTGGTTGAATGTTGAGATGTGGTGACTGACAGGAATTCCACAAATGGGCTAAGAGCACTGGTTTATTTGATGATCTCGTGGCAACCCATACCTGCGAGGGAGAATAAATAACACCATATGGGATGGGGACATACTCAATCAACATTACATATGCCAATGGTTCCTTTGTCTTGTATAAGTCTTGATGGATAACTCTTGAGGGGTTATGGGGCCATCTTGAGGAGGCCAAGTGCTTGATATTGTAGGTCAAGTGTTTGTTATTGGATTGGGATGCCAAAGTATAGTGGGGGTGTAAGGACTTCAATGCTTGGGGTTGTGCACCTTAGTGAGTGTGGAAGGAGTGGGCTAGCCTTGCAATATGCCTAGAATCATTGAGTACTAGGACCGGATGCCTGCCTTGGGGCAGATGAGGTCTGAGTCAGGCGCGAGCCTTGGGGCTAGCCTTGGGCTATGGTACAAATTGATGAGGCTTATGCTCTATTCCAAAAGTGAGAAAAATGATAGAGATTCTTTGGGATTTCCTAGGTGTTGTGGAAACTTTTGATGCTTGTTGGTCATACTAGTTTAGCAGGGGGTGTAGGGAAAACTTGAAGTAATAAATAACTAAATAAATAAAATGTTAAAGGATTCAACTTAACTTCGAGCCAAAGTTCCTAAAAGAGGGGGTATGTAATATCCCATAATAATAATAAATAAAATTATATAATAAATGATAAATAATAAATAATAAATAAAATATAATAATGGTAAATACATAGTAAAAATTAAAAAAAGGGATAATAATAGTAAATAAATAATAATTAATGAAGAGAATATATAACAATTAATAATAAAATAGTAAATAATATTATTGAGGTTCTAAACTAAATTATATATTTAATTAAATTATAAAAATAGTAAAAAATAAGTTAAGTTTAACAAAAAGTAAAATAAAATAAGAAAGAGTTAAATTAAGTAAAACTTAAAATAAAGAAATAAAAGTTGCATGTTGACACATGGAATGTGTGCATGCAGACCATTTCCATTGTTTGATCTATTTAATGGACAATGAAGAAGATGAGATACATCATTCATTCATCCAATCTCTTGGGAGAAAAGTATTGCGAGACAAAAGATTCCCTAGCAGTAGTACGTTGATTGAGGGCTCGAGGGCGACCAATTGTAGAAAGATTACGTGCGGCTGAGCCTATGGTTGGGCATGGGGGCTTCATTGGGGGAGCAATACCATATCACGTCTATTCATATTGGGGGATATAAATTGAGGGGAAAATGACATAATATATTGGGGGATATACAGGGGGTAAAGGGTTTTTTTATTCGCGGGTATAAAAAATGAAGCTCAAAGTTAATGAAAAAATATAAAGGGGTATAAAAAATGTTAATGAAAAAATAAATACCTACAATATCTAGTGAAAGTAGGGGTTTTTTAAATTGGGAAGGTGTATTGGGTTTGTATTGATAGGGGGTTAAATAATGTGATTTTTAGAGGTATTTCCCAATATGTAGTCAAATTAAGGGTATTGTTTAATATGCGACGAACACACGCAATATGTCAAATGTTAATTGAGTGAAGCCCCCATGTGGTTGGGTAGAGTGTTGTCCCCAAAATTTTGTTGTGGTTAGCAGAATTCAAAAAGCATTCAACTCCAAAAGCATAAGTAAGGAATATTGTTAATACAGGTAATTCGTCTCTACTCGTGATATTTTTTAAAATTCTATGTTAAATAGTTGAATAGTTGCATGTTGAGTATTAATCATATAAATTGATGTAATTATTTGTATATTTTAAATCGGGGTTGTTACAATGTCTGAGAGAAGCTCTTTTAGAGTGCTCGCCCAACCCCCGAATGTTAATAAACACAAACTTTATCATGTTTCAAAATGTACATGTGTTTCACCTCTAAGAGCTCGATATGCATTCTTGATTGTCACAAAGACATCATGAAGATCCAAGTTCCCCAGGAAATCCAAATCTTTACGATTTAGGGCAGGGTCCCTTTTTAGATCCTTCTCGCAAATTCCCCTTCATCCAAATAGTGACATTCTTCATCGAGGATGGGCTAATGAGCATCCTCTACTAGGGTATGGTGTCCCTTTGAATGGAGAGAGGAATCAATTTAATGTTGGCTTTGTGAAGAAAAAAGGTAAGGTCACTACCCACCAAGCTGGTGGGCGAAGGGGCATCTTGAGGAGTGGAATGTCTAGGGGAAGGGGCATCCAAAGAGTTAGACAAAATAGGGGAAGGTAGATTCGAGCACAGGCATATTCTAGAAAAAGATGGCCAACCAATGTATGTTGATTCCCATCACCCAAGTGAGTGAGGGCATGAAATATAGAGGAAACAACTACTCCCCCCTCTCTAATTCGAGGATTAAGGCAATGCAGGGGCTCATTACAAGGAGTCTCACTAATTAGATTAATCGGTGTAGGCATATCTACAACAGGGTCACCCACTAAAAATTCATTTATGGGGGGGAAAGAAAGTGAGCATTCCTTGGTACCTGAGTTGTTAGAGATGAGAATTGTCGAGTTTGGTTGGTGATAAGAAATCGTAGGGATGGTGCTGCGATCCTCAGGTCTTGAGTTGTTTCCCCTCTTCTTCTCGAAGTGGTTGCCCCAAAGGCGAAAAGGGCATTTTGAAATAATATGTCCAGTATTGTGGTAAGCAAAACACCGGAAAGGTATGCTCCAGTAATGCAAACGCTGAAAAACATGAGATGTTACCCCAAATGAGCTCCAATTCCCCAGAAAACCTCCTAAAAATTTGAGCTCAACCAAAATCTAGGCTACTCGCTTATCGTTAGCAACCAACTGTTAGGATATTCCGACACATAGGAATAGTTAAGTTCAACTTGGTCTAGTATAGAGTTAGGTTAGCGTTAGGTAAAGTGTGTTTCTTTACCGTTGTATATTTTGTAACTTACAATCTGACGGTCACGATATGTAGTGATCCGAC
>APFE030496048.1:0-15434 GCA_000404065.3 Pinus taeda | reverse complement strand
GACTGTCCCTGATTTACCTGATGATTTCTATTAGGCCTTTGCTCACTCCTTCTTGCTGCATCAAGATAACTTTTGGAGGTGGAAGCTTGAGATGCTTCTCCATTATACCCCAGACCTGTCTTGATTAGAGGGGAACGTTGCATATTGATAATCTCATCCAGAGTTTCAGATCCTTTAACAAATTTAAGATCAAGAGCCTTTGTTTTCTCAATTTCTTTTCTAAGGCCAACAATTTCACATTCTAACTTCTCAAGAGATTTTTCCTTTTCATCAAGTTGAAATTGCATGGTATCAATGATCATATTCTTTTCTTCTAAACATGTTTTGAGTCTAGAAATCTCTTCATAAAAACCATCAACATCTATATCATCCAAGTAATCATCATCTTCAAAGGCCATTAAGAGTTTATAGTGATTACCTCGTTCATCTTCATCGCTATTTGATAGACCATCTAATAGCTTCATGAGTGTAATAGCTTCTCTTATTTGCATTTTGTTTCTTGTTCCATCTAACAGATTCCTTTCCCTTGTCAATCTTATCCTTATGAGGACATTTGGCAGCATAGTGACCTACTCTTCCACAAGCAAAACATTTGAAAGGTAACTTACCTCTGAATCTTCAGTACCCCGTTTGAGATTTTTTTGAACAAAATTTGATTCTTCTTCTTCTTCTGACACGTGTCCTGACTCATAGTGCTCTCCTTTGCCTGAAGCCTTGAAGGCAGCTACTCTCCTGTCTGATGGACCTCCTTTCCTCATTTCATAAGCAGTTAGAATTCCGTGCAACTGTGACATTTTAAGATTTTGTAGATTCTCCTTTTCTTCTATAGCAGAAACTTTAGATTCGAATCTAGAGGACAAAGATCTTAGAACTTTTTCAACCACAACAGCCTCTTTTATTTCTTCACCCAAATTTTTCATACAATTAACAATCTCATCTACGCGAAGAAAATAATTAACCACACTTTCATCATTATACATCTTGAGATTTTCATACTGAATCCTGAAGGTTTGAAGTTTTGCCCGTTTTACCTGATCATCTCCTTCATAGCTCAGAACAATCTTGTCCCATATCTCTTTTGCAGATTTAAACTGCATTACCTTGACAAATTCTGATTGAGAAAGGCATCCTAATAGAGTATTGACCGCCTTTGCATTTGTTTCATATTTCTTCTTCTTAGCCGGATCTGTAGGAGTCGCTGATGGAAAAGTATACCCTGTATCTATGATATCCCAGACTTCTGTACCAAGAGATTGAAGATAGGCAGTAACTCTTACCTTCCAATACACGAAGTTTGTCCCATCAAAAATCGGTGGCCTGATTGATGCTTCCCTCTCGCAATTGCTCATGATGATAGATCTTCCTTCAAGCGATCAAGCTTTTTCTGAAGGACCTGCTCTGATACCAATTGTTGGAAATAATACTGAGAGGGGGGGTGAATGAGTATTATTATGTCAAATATTCCTTTTTTAAAACAAATGATATACGCTACTTCAGATAGATAAACTCGCGTATATACGCAACTATGCAGAAAGAAACTCGCGTATACAAAGCTAACTTTTAATTTTCTTTATCTTGAAGATGATTGTTAATCTGTGTTGCAAAATGAAATAACCAGTAACCAGAGACAGTAAAACAGAGCAGAAAGACAATCACACACAAGAACACAAGATATAAGGTGGAAACCCAATGTGGGTGAAAACCACCTGCTACAATTCGTCTCTATCTTCTTTTAAATTAGAAACTTATTTTACAATGTACTAGTGCTGTCCTTTACCAGTACGTAGGCTGCAACCTGCAGAGAGCTACAACCCTCTCTCGTTCTCCAGCTTCTCCTAGAAGGGAGCTACAACCCCCTTTAGCTCTTGCACTAGCCAAGATACTAGTACGTAGGTGCAGACCTACAGAAGGCTACAACCTTCTCTTTCTTCCAGGGACCACGTTTCATAAATTTTCAGACTGGATCCGTAAACATCAATCAATCATCTAGAATCAACCAATCTCCTTTCCACCAATTAGATTTGAATCAAGTAGATACTTCTCTGACAGATGTACCCAAAACACAGTACCAAAAACCACACACCAAACACTGAACCTAGAACACAACAACAATAAACAGAAGCAGCTAGATCAAAACTTAAAGTATATACACTATTTCAATAATCTGCAACATGCGTGCATACGTTCTGTGTTTGGAACAACCTGCGTATATGCTGTTTTCATTCACTGAACCAACATGTATACGCGCCTTCGCTTCACTGAACCTGCGTACAGATCTATAAAGGATAATTCGTTCTTTCAGATATTCAAAAACACTAATTAACCTAGATTATCAGTGTTATAGATCAAGTAAGCGCCACATATAACAGACCAAAATCATATAAAGATACTATCCTTCAAGCTTAAAGATTATGACCCATCAATAGAACTTATCCTTCTTCTTTGTGCTAAGGTTCCTCCTTTATTCAGATCCAGATCTGCACCATAACCCAATTACCTGCATTCAGATCTACCACTTTTTCAGATATTCAGTGATAATTCAGATGATCATTTGCCACAAGATCTCCTTCCTCTTTTATAGTCTTAGGCCTTCCACAATACCACGGTCCAAAACCATAACATTTCAATACCATGAACCCAAAACTAGGGATCAACACATCTGACGAGACGCCATGGTCCAAAACAATAGGTTCAAATCCCAAGGACTAACTACCATGGACCAAGAGTAAGTTCCCCAACATATACGCGCTTTTGTAACGTATAACCCTCGTGTATACGCGTCTTCGTCTAGATGAACCTGCGTATATGTCTTTTTCTTCTTTCTGAGTGCCTGAACTGAGATCTGCCACTAGAGTGAGTTGCCATCAAGTACAACACCTATGCCATAGTACCAAACCAGAATCATAATGCCAACAATTTGCTATTGGGAGCCCCCCCCGTATATAATTGTGTGCACTGGTTACTGTTCATGTTGGTTTATTGTTGCTACTATTGGTTATGTTCGTTGTACATTGTTTATGAAGTAAATTGAAGAATTGGTTAAGTGTTGAAAAGGTAAAGTGTTTGTATACTCTTTTGGAATCATTTAGAAGACTTAATTCCACAAAGGCGATTTTGCTAAGGCACATAGGCTAGAGGCCTAGTGTTGTAGAAAGTAGTTGGGTGTCACGATATGAAATCTCGCCGGTGCTGCACGCCCATGACGGTCTAATAATTGACTAAAAGCCCCTAAAACAAGTTTAACTTTTAGTGGACACAAAATAAAATGGGTTACAAGCCAACATAATAACTCATCAAATAAAGTATGCCAATACATGCCCACACGTGTTAGCCATGAACCCTTAATAAGTATGACGCCATGCCCTTTTAGGCTCAAAATGCTCCAAAGGTGGACTAGAAGGGCCAAAAGGAGTCTCCAAGCATCATGATCAACTGTCAATTTAAGGGTGGGACCTCGAACCAAGCTTCAAAGCATCTCCATGTGTCCAAAATCCAGTTTTGGGTGCCTTGCATCATCTCTATGTGTGCCATGTAGACAACATGGTGTACTCTCTCTTTGACGTTGGGGCTCCATCAAGTGAAATAAGCCCTCCTCAATCATTCTGGGTGATAATCATCCTCATCTAGGCTCTGGATCAAGGCGTGCGCATCATGTAGTGTAAAGGCCAGCCTGGGGGCATCTTGGGTCCACTGGTACATCATCAATAAACCTTAATGCTAAGCAAGAGAAACTCAATGTTCTTGCATCTGAGGGTGCTCTGGGGTGTCCATCAACTGCCAAAATCATTCGAATTCCCAACGCTCTGCTGTATAAGGACAAAGTTACGTCTGCAAGGTGATCATGCTCTTTGAAAATGTAGTATGGCTTGGGCATCATGTGGAGTAGGAGAGAAATAAAGTGCCCCCAAGGCCTCAACTATTTTGTGTAAAACCACTTGGCAAAACCATCTCAAAATTGAGTGAAAGAAACCATTCATTAGAGACAATACCATAGAGGCATCTAAGTAGACCATACTTAATTGTTAAGGACATAATAATACTTCAAACAGGGATCACCTTCAAATATCTAACTAGACCAAGTCCCGTAAGAGTGTTCCCTACCTTTGTAGGGGTGGTTAGGTAATCAACCATATTAGGTGCTTCTGATCCCTAAGGGGAGGTGGCATTTCCAAGGTCAACCCTTCAATCAACAGGTGTTAGTGAGAATAAATGGCAATGAAGGGGAAAGAATTCGCGACAAGCGCCATGTTCAGGGGACTACCTAATGAGAGTCCACATCTTGAGTGCATAGATGTAATGGATGGAGCAATCATGGAGGCACGAGTTACCCCTTTCCTCGACCTGCTTTTTCTACCCCTATAGTGTGCCTTTTGTGTCTTTTTGATAGTGCTTTTTATATGATGCATAGCTCAAGGATTAAAGCATGCTTTTATGATATAACATTTGTTTTACCCATTAAGATGAGTCAGCTTCTTGCTCATTAGGGTTGGGACATGCAAGGGTTCCTTATGATGTGATAGAGTAGCAAGTGCTCAGGAACCGAGTGATGGCTAGTGAGGGGGGTAGAGCTCATGCTAGGCTATTGCCCATGTGCTAACTTCTGTCCCTACCATCTTTTGCATTTTAAATTTTTATTCTTGTTGTTGTGGTCATCTTTGTGAAAATCTCTTGAATGCAACAAGTGGAGTTTAATATTCTAATTGTTAGTAGTTTATTTGTCTTTTGAATTATTATTCAACAAATAACGATTAAATCACTGATGCATTCTTAACAATAAAAATGTTGTGGAAATATAAAATAAGGAACTGAGGAATAAATGCACACACATGAAAATTTAACATAGTTAGTTTTGGACAAATGTCCTTGGAAAAGGCCTGAAGTGAAAACTAGTGCAACAAATGGGGGTTTTATATTATTCTTCAACAGATTGTGAGTACAATAATTTGTCTACCAAACTGGCAAGGTTCTTGCAATCCACAATTGGCAAAATATACTGGAAGACACCCTTGTCTCCCTCTGCAATTGATCTGGCCTCTTTTAGCATGCTCACACTCTCCCTAGCCACTCGCACTGCAACCCAAAATACGCATTTCCTAGCTAAATAAATTCATACAACCCCATATCTGCCTCCAGGTGAGACATCTAGCCTCCCTCTGCCTCTGGAACCTACTTGCTCTGCCTCCGAAACACTAATCCAGCCTATGGAAACTAAAACAAGTCTCTTCCGACAACTCGCACTAGGGATTTCGGCTGTTCACACTGCTTTGTACGACCTCCCCTACATATAATTTGGCCTCCCTCTTTCCTGTCACCTAGAAATTGGATATACTGAGGAAATCTTCCTACGGAATCTCTGCTTCCAAATCTCTGATGATCCCTTGCTCCAATGATTTCCCTAGCTTCTACTATACCCTTGCTAAATGCTGCAAATTGGTTAGTTAAATTGCTCAAATGATATTCGATGCCTCTTCTCGAAGCCCTCGATTTGCTCTTATAATCTTCTATTGGGAAACCAATGGCCAAGATCTTATTCCAATCAATGGCTTAGATCACTTTGACTCCATCAATAGAAGTCTCTAGAGAAAATCGAACTACCTTATTGTTGTCAGCCCAAGAAACTCTCCTAGGTTGTATCTCAGAGATGCTCGGGAACATTACAAACTCAACATGATGTTGGAAATGGATGAATGGAAGGAATGATGCTTGTTCAAGCCAGATAACCACTCCTACTATGCTTAACTCCAGACATGGGTGAACACCCCCAGACTACAAGGCTTTAGACCACCAATTACTCATAGTTTGAGGATTAGGTGAGTATGGAGAATACTGACCACACCAGCAGATGCACAAGACCATGTGATGGCCGGCTGCAACCAGTAAAGAGGTCCGCAAATCTATCCCCTAATGCACAGATAGGATGGTAGCTCTCTGGCATTAAGTAAACAGAAACCTGCATAACACATTCAATAATGCATACAAGATTCTAACACAGAGGTGGGATGACAACCCCTCGAATGCTAAATATCAAGAGCACATAAAACTGCATAACAGGGATAGCCTAGAACAGAGAAGAAGTGGAAAGTGAGCAATTAGCAGCAAAAGAAGCTTGTATTAGCTGAAAATGAAGACCAGACGCTGCAAGTATCAAAGTAGTTACAGTCTCCAGAAGTTGAACCTTACATCAAACAACAACCATCCCCCTTGACTACATTGTGTTTTTGGGTATATATAGAATTTGATTACAAAGATGTTCTGCTGTTCTATGCGTGGAGGGGTCATAATTGACCACCAACTGCTTTAACTGTCTGATGGAGTTCCTGGTGCAATCTGCTTGCTTCCGTGGACGGATTTGATCTTCTCGGATGCTCTGTTGTACTTCTTGAACATGTGGAGTGTTGTATGGAAGGAGTCCCATAACTGATAAATGCTGTGATCTGCTTGAGGCACATCCTTCTAGCTTTCAGCCATATTGCTCTTTGAATCCAGTTGTTGAGGAGTAACTGCGTAGAGTACTGAACACTGGTCACCTTCGTCTTTCGGATGCACGGTACAGGTCGAGGACGCGAAGATTGCATGGCGGAAGCATGAGCATGACGGGTACAGGTATCAGTCGTTGGATCACGCGGATGGACGTCGGAGAACGTTTGACACAGAGAATCGAGAGGAATCGGGCGGAAACTGGATCAAACAAACGGGAGTCGTCGCATCGCGACAGACAGATTCGATGGCCACCGGGCAGAAGAATAGCACGGGAGATAGAGAGCGGGAATGGGCGAACGGGCGGTAAGCGGTATTGACCGCACCGCTTTAGGGCCTTCAATGGTAATCGTACAAAGCTGCACAATTCCACCCAGACGATGACACGCGGCGGATGTGATGGGACAAAAACCGCTTTCCCTGCCAGCTAACGTGCGGTTAGTCTGCGAGAGCGGGAGGAGCGAATGCCGTTAGATCATGGGTAGACGATTGGACGGTGGGGTTTAATTGCACATGTTTATGACTGATGTGACAGGAAAAGACTTTGCGAAGGCGCGCAGTCACGTGGCTACGGGCTATGGGGCTTTTAGGCTTAGCTCTTTGGGGCTTTAAGGTCAGGGGTTCATGCTGGATGTGAAGGGAAAAACGGAGGCGGCTGGGTGAAAGGGAGTAAGCGGGGTGAAGGATGACTGATACGGGTCCTTTTTGAACAGCAGCAACACGGCCAGGCTTGCTTATGACCTTCGAATGTTGAAGAATGTAGCAGAGCTAACACTTATTTAATTAACTTTAATTAACCAACTTCCGTAAGTTAGAGTTAGGAAATAATTAAATTATTGGCTAATTAATTTAATTAAGGTGTTTCCCAAGCTTATCTTGTGAAACGTTTTTTGGGTTTTGGAGATCTCGTGTTCCTTTGCCTCTTAGACGTCATAGAGGCTAGAACACCTATCTGTTGCTACATAAACTAACACTCCCTCTTAGCAAGGAAGCTGTTTTCTATTGTACCCATCTTTTCTTTGAAGTAGACGAACTTGGCTCTCCCTAGAGCCTTCGTGATTATTATTAGCCACCTGTTGGTTTGGAGGAACATGCTATAGCTGAATTGATCCACACTGTTGGTATATGAAGTCTATGAAACCTCCTTCCTTTAGATCTTCAACTGATCTGACTTCCTATTACTAGAAATCACCATGAAGAAACTACGAGGCTGTCACTGTCCACCATGCTACTATGCATACTTTGATCTCACACTGTTGATGCCTCTGTACTGCCTTTGTGTTGTTGCAACCACTGCAACTGTGTGTACTGATCTCCTCAAATCTTGAAGATCAATCTTCCATAGGGCTGCTCCCTCTGAAGCTAGACTCCCTTTGAGTCTCAAACTCTCATTTATCTATTGTGTCACTGCAACTAGCTTCGCACCTGTCTCTTGAGTCTTTGTCTGCAACTAGCTCTGCATTGTCTACTGAGTACCTGAATGTGTCCAACTAGCTTTGCAACTATCTCTCGAGTATTTGACTGCAACTAGCTCTGCATTGTCCCTCAAGAATTTGGCTGCGCCATGCGGACACCTTCGATCCTCTTGCTACTTTAACTCTTGGGCTCCCGTAGCAAAGGTACTGATCCATGCGAGGAATATATATAGCAACTAGATTTGATCTACTGATCAAGCCCTCTATGTCTATATCTAGGCCTCCTGCTGCTCCTCCCGAGGATCTTGCTTGATCTCTCATACTGGAGTGTCATACTCCTCCTCCATTTGAGGATAATGTTGTAAACATAGCAGACTCATCCTCCAATCTGGCAGATAAGTTATCAATCTCTGTTGAAGCTATTGTCTTCTTCCCTTGTCCTTCCTCTTCGGACACCGGGTGACATAATGATCAAACTCACCACAACCGAAGCACTTGACCTTCGACAGGTCCTTTTTCTTCTTCTTCTCTCCTTTAGAGTCCTGTCCTTGGCTGGGACACTTCTTTGCTTTTCTTTTCCTGCAAGAGCTACATTCTCGTGTTCTTCCTTCGGTCCCTTGCCATTGCTGCTAGCGATACCATCCTACGAGATTGAGCCTCAACTCCTCTTGAGTGAAATCATTCCATGGGCGCTCCCAACTAGGAAGTGTGTCTTGCCCAACAATTACTTGGATGTATGTATGCCACTCCTTGGTAAACCCATTGAGTGCCTTGCGCACCATCTCACTGTCTAATGGTTTCTCTCTAACAACTACAGGTTCATCTCTGACACATTGAATCCTAGTGAGATAGGATGTTATTTTCTTGCCCTTCTGCATCTCGACTGTTCTCATCTTCTCCTTAAGAATCATTTTCCGATTCTCAGATAGATCTTCTTACAGTTTGGTGATGGCATCCCACATTTCTTTTGCTATGTTCTTATCGGCAATATGTAGGACAATGTGATCTCAAACCTTGTCTAGGACCATCCATTTGGCTTTAGTCACATCCTTCTTGAAATCAAGGTACTGGATAGGGTATGTTGGCTCAACTATAACTTTTGTCACAAACTTCTTCAGACCGTGCTCATCTAATAGGAATTGCATCTTGGCCTTCCATATGCCAAAGTTGGAGGCTCTGTCCAATCATTCCTGATCTCTGAGTCATGCCACAACCATAGTTGTGAAAATAAAAAACCAGAGAAATAAAGTGGGAGATATTCTCCTTCCGGCAAGCTAACTCGGCCTTCTCCTTGCTACCCACACTCCTGATTGGAATGCACATATTTTCTCTTGGGTAATTAACACTTATCTCTAGTGTCCTTCCCGAAACTCACATTGCTTGCTACTCCTCCTCTAAACAACTTGCTCTTCCTACAGATGTCCTTCTCCAGCACTAGCACATGCACTATTGACCCTGAAGCACACACTAGCTAGACTGGCGAGTCTACTATGATCTTCTTATGCTGGAAATTTCAGCCTCCTTTCCTGTTACTGGAAAATTGGAAACCCTCTAAGAATTTAACTAGAAATTCCCTCTGTGTGCTTTTTTCTTCCTGCTCTGTGCTAATTTGTTGCTTCAAAACCTTTGCTACAAAATCACTGTGCTAGATTTGCTTTGCGAAATCATTGATTTGATCATTAGTAATTCTCTTTGACAATCCCTCTGCTTGCCGCTACTGCTTATGAGGCAAATCGAACATTTCCTCCACCTTGGATTGGAAATCGAATTTCTGCCTCCAACAATTCGCACTACTTGGCTGGCTTGCACAGATCTGGAATTTCTGATTTAGATCTCCCTTTGAGTTTGCATAAATCTCGCTTCCTCTCGCCTAGAGCCTCTTTGACCCAATCTTCTACTTTGATACCATGCGAAAATTCCTTGAATGCACCAAGCAAAGTTTACTCTTCTAACTATTAGTAGTTTATTTGTTTTATAAATTATTATTCGACAAATAACGATCAAATCATTGATGCATTCTTCACAATAAAAACAATGGAAATATAACATGTGGAACTGAGAAATAGATGTACACACACAAAAATTTAACACAGTTATTTTTTGATAAATGTCCCTGGAAAAACCCCAAAGGAAAAACTAGTGCAACAAATGAGGGTTTTATATTATTCTTCAACAAATTGAGAGTACAATAATCTGCTTGCGAAACTGACAAGGTTCTAGCAATCTACAACCGAAAAAATACACTTCTCCCTCTGCAACAAATTTGGCCTCTTTTAGCTTGCTCGCACACTCCGTGACCACTTGCCCTAAATACACACTGCCTGGCTAAATAATTTCGTACAACCCTAGAACTGTCTCCAGGTGAGACGTCCAACCTCCCTCTGCCTTTGGAACATACTTGCTTTGCCTTTGGAACATTGATTCGGCCTTTGGCAACTAAAACAAGTCTCTTCCGACAACTCGCACTAGGTTTTCTGGGTATTTGCGCTGCTTTGTATGACTTCCTCTACAAATAATTTGACGTCCTTCTTTCTTATATCCCAGACATAGGGAACACTGAGGAAATTTTCCTCTGGAATCTATGCTTCGAAATCTTTGTTGATCCTTTGCTCCGATGCTTTCCCTAGCTTCAACTATGCCCTTGCTGAATGTTGCAAACTGAGCAGGTGAATTGCTCAAGTGATATTTGATGCCTCTTCCCCAAGCCCTCGACTTGCTCTTATAATCTTTTGCTGGGAAACCAATGGCCAAGATCTAATCCTGATCAATGGCTTAGATCACTTTGACTCCATCAATAGAAGTCTAGCCAAATCAATCTACCTTAATTAATTAAAATTTAATTAATCAACTTCCCTAATGTCAAGCCAGGAGGTAACTCAAACTGAATTGTGATTTTCCGTTAAGGCTGATCATAGATATATACATGGAGGGTGACTCAAGAGACTCTTGGGCTTCATCTCCCAGTGTCTCTTCATATTCCTATTCCTTACACTATTTTACATTTATTCACCCAATCCCAATGGTGAGGTGTCAACATTCCCCCCCTTAATCTGAAGGGATGTTGGTGAGTCTAGGCGTCATTCTGAATCTTTTGAACTTTTCTCTTCCAAGCGCTTTGGTGAAGATATTTTCAATCTGCTCAGTTGTGGAACAATGGCGTAGATGGATTGTCTTGGCCTAAACATTATGTCGAATCAGATGATAATTTGTATTGAGGTGCTTCGTTCGATCATGGAACTTTGGGTTCTTGGCCAACTTTATTGTAGAAGTGTTGTCAATCATGAGTGAAGTTGAATGCATTTGTTTCACCTGCAAATTTTCCAAAATTTTCCTGAGCCACGGAATTTCCTTTGTTGCTTTATCTGCTGCCACATATTCTGCCTCTGATGTGGAATCTGCTGGCACTGATTGTTTGCATGACCTCCAGGAGACAACTCCTGATCCAAGACTCATGGCATAACCTGAAGTAGATACCCCAGTGTCTTTATCTCCATCGAAGTATGAATCAGATTATCCAATCAAGATGAAGTCGCCCACCTATGTATACTCAAGTCCAAAGTCTTGAGTTCCCTTCAAGTACTTTAAAACTCTTTTTGTGACAGACCAATGTGCCTCACAAGGCTTTTGCATAAACTTGGAGAGGATTCCAACAACAAATGAAATGTCTGGTTTGGTAGTAGTCAAGTAGTTAAGACTTCCTACAAGTTGTCTATACCTTGTTGCATCCTCAAATTCTTTTCCTTCAGTGGATGTGAGCTTTAAGTTCGGTTCCATTGGAGTAGTCAAAGGATTGCACTCAGCCATGCCAAACTTGTTCACCAGATCTCCAATGTACTTCTTTTGAGAGAGGAATATAAACTTTGGATGTTGAGTTACTTCAATACCAAGATAGTAGTGAACATACCCCAAGTCTCTCATTTCAAAACCTTTCATCAATTCCTTCTTTATGGATGCAATATAGCTCTCATTGTTCCCTATCATCAAAAGATCATCTACATACACCACAAGATATACAACTGTTTTGCCAACTTTCTTGACAAACAAGGTTGCATCATCAAGATCATAATGTTAACTTCTTGTACCAGGCTCGTGGTGCTTGCTTAAGGCCATACAAGGATTTTACAAGATTGCATATTTTATGTTGTTGACCCTTCACAACAAATCCTTCTGGCTGAGACATAAAAACATTCTCTTTTAGATCTCCATTCAAGAAGGCAGTTTTTACATCCATTTGATGGACTTTCCAACCCTTCTGAGTTGCTAAGGCAAAGAGTGTCTGGATGGTAGGCCATTTTGCTGTGGGGGCAAAAGTCTCCTCATAGTCAACCCCTTCCTTCTGTGCAAAACCTTTTGCCACAAGCTTGGCTTTGTGCTTGTCAAGTGTGCCATCAACTTTGTACTTGTTCTTGTAGACACACTTGCAACCTATTGGTTTGGTTCCCAATGGAGGATCAACCAACTTTCAAGTGCCATTCTTTATCAAGGCATCATACTCTTGCATTGCTTCTTTCCATTCATCATGAGAAGCAACTTCTTTGAAAGAGGTCGGTTCAAAATCTGAAGACAAATTCAGTTCACAATCATAAGAAACATCCATATCAATAGGTGAATCAAAATCTTCTAAATCACCTTGATTTTGCCTGGTTGAATTTCTTGTTCTTGTCTTTCCAACCTCATTAGGATGAACTCTTTCAAGTGTCTTTGTCAGCAATTTTGGAGGACTTTTATGAGATGGGCCAGGTTGCTTAGTTGACTAAGTTGGGGCTGAATCGAGATTGAGTCTCCCAATTCTGTTAATCACATCACTCAAAGTGTCATTAGTGGTTGGAGCTTCATGTGGGGGAGAGAGTGCTTCAAAAGAAGAGTCCATAGATTGATCTAGTATAGGAATCCCCTTTTCAAGATGTGGACTCTCATTATCAAATGCTTGAAAAGACTTGGCTTGTTCGAATCTATCTAAGCAATCAAGCTGTCGCTCAACAACATTGTCAACCTTGTAAGATTCAAGAAATATCACATCTCCAAATACTACAAACTTCTTATTAACTTCCTCATAGAGGTACTGGTTTGCTTTGGGGGTATTTAAATACACCAAAAAGATACACTTACGACTCCCTGCACCAAGTTTGTTTTTTTGTTCCTTAGGTATCAAGGCATAACAGGTGGAACCAAAGACCCTGAGATGCTTTACCGAAAGAATGTGGCCATACCACATTTCATAAGGAGTCTTGTTTCTAATAACATTAGATGGACACCTATTCTTGATATACACAACACATAGAACTGCATCAACTCAAAACATCAATTTTACATTCTTGAAAACATCATGGAACGTACCATATTTAAGATTGTCTTGTTCATTATTTTAGCTATTCCATTCTGTTGGGGATTATAAGGCACAATTGTTTGATGTTTGAGCCCATGCTGGCGAAGATAGTTTTCAAATTCATTTGACGTGTATTCTTTTCCATTATCAGTGCGAATAGAGCCGATATGAGATTGTGCATCATTTTCAATCCATGCATGAAGGTTCTTGAATGTTTGAAAAGCATCAGATTTGTTCTTCAATAAATAAACCCAACACATTCCGGTGTAGTCATCAATAAATGTCATCATATATTTATTTCCATTTGCAGAAGGAACAAGCATTGTGCCATGTAAGTCTGAATGAATAAGTTCAAGTTTTCTATGTGCTCTGGAATGTGAATCATGAAAAGACTGTTTGTTGTGCTTTCCTAAGATACAAGCATGACATTGCTTAAGTTTCCTAGGTATTGTAGGCAAACCAGTAACACCACTTTTCTTCAACATATGAAGGTTGTCATAATTCAAGTGTCCAAATTTAGCATGCCATAAAAGACTTGATGGAAATGTGCTTTCATCATAATGAGAACTGTATGAGAAGTCTGTGCACGAGTAGAGGTACCTTGCAGGTTCAAAAGCTTTTCTTCTTCTATGCTCGTCATGACAATTGAGTGATTTGATGCTTTTCTGACCTAAACTTTTCCATCAAACATATGAATGGAGTGTCCTTGTTGGCGGATGTGGACCAAAGAAAACAAGTTGGAAACACACCAAGTGAGATCAATCAATTTGATTTTCTGGGGTAGGGTTTGTTGAGGAAATCGAGTGAGTGATCGGTTGCAGCGAGGGGCTGTTCAGCAAGGGATTTCAGTCCAAGGTTGAAGGATACTTATCAGAGAGGCAACAGAGTGTTGGAAGAGGCAACGCAGAGCTTAGGGGGCTAACGCAGAGGCAACAAGGGTTGACGCAGAGGCTAAGGAGGCCAGCGCAGATGACCCAGAGGGCCAAAGAAGCTGATGCAGAAGACACAATGAGCTTTAGAGGCTGCACTGAGGTGATTCAGTGGGACAGACTGAGAGCTGATTGGTTGACGCAGAGCTAGAGAGGGTGACACAGTTCCAAAGGAGTGTGTGGAGCAACTTTCGCTGTCCAGCACAAGTAACAACTAGAGTCACTGTGGGATTGTTCATTCGGTTGCTGATCAACCGAAATATCTGTCTCCGGATAGAGGTATTGCTGCCAAGGATATTCTCTGAAGGGTGTGCCATTTCTGGCACTCCAGTTGTATCCAGAAATCTGTTTAATAATACAAACCCTCATATATGCTGCACCAGTTTTCCTGCATTGGGTTTTTCCGAGGACAATTGTCCAAAAATAACAGTGCCCCTTGTGTTGTCTCAAATTATTTAAGTTGTTGATCTTTATAATTGTGAACGCTGCATTTGTGTTTACTTTGATATTTATGCATTTAAATAACTTGTTAATGTAAAAAACAAGTAGAAGATAGTAAACCAAAAAATGTAGTAGGGGTTTTTGACGTATTAGACTCAGAAACTTTCACATGGTATCAAAGGGATTGCAGATCAAGGAGGATTGAAGACACCAGTAGAAGAAATTTGAGGATTTGTAGCAGAGAAGTAGCTGTCCCGAGAGACAACGCTGTCCCAGAGATGAAGAGGCAAGTGCAGGAGTGACACAGTGCTAAGAAGGTGACGCAGAGGCTCACGCAAAGCCTGCGCCAATATTTTGAGCTAGAAGAAAGGCCAGCGCAGAGGCAGAGGGGGGCAGATCAGGCCTATGCAGTGTCCGGTCATCTTTCTCAGCTAGGAAGGATTGACACTAAGGCCAGGAGGAGCTGATCCAACTCTCACTGTGCTTGCGTAGAGCCAAAAGGGCTCAGATTCTTTAGTTTGGGGGGCTAAGGGAGTTGTGTAGATAGGGATTTGAGGAGCTAGTGGGACATTGTTTCTGTGTGTGTAAAACAACGTTTAAGGAGACAGAACCAAGGTAGAGGGAAGCAGTACATCGACGGATTTCTAGCCAAGAAATCCAGATTTGAGTTGCAGCAGCAAAGGGGGATTGGAGAGGAGTGATTCGATAGTTGGCAGATTTCCAGGAGGGAAGTCGAGACTCAGAGGGAGTCTAGGAGAGGAGTAGAGATGGCAGTGAATGGATTGAGGGATCAAGACAGATTGGACGGGCCTTCCAATTTTGTCATTTGGAAGGCCAGGATCCTGG
>APFE030496047.1:66002-100116 GCA_000404065.3 Pinus taeda | reverse complement strand
TTTTTTGTTTCTTCTTGGAGGGTGCACTTGGACTTGCAGACCCTTATGTGCCTTTTCTTTTCCATTGGCTTTTTCTTTTGATTGCCTATCTAACACTACCCTTATTGATTCCAAGGCCCCAGATTAAGTAGTTGGGAACCTTAGCTTCTCTGCCTAACTATTGGTCTGCCAAGATTAAACAGTTTGGACAGACTTCTTTCTCTATTCTACAACAGAAAATTGAAACATTGCATGATTCAGATTAGACTCTTGGACCATCCATCAAAATTTAGTAAACATGAAGGCATGTACACACCTTGCCTTGTCTTGGAAATATGGGATCTTTGCATCAGCAAAGCAGAGCATATTTGGTTTTTGAATTTTCCAATCATGAAATATGAAACCTATTGGTATAGGTACCCAACAGAAGGATCCATCCCTAGGTCTAGTTGATCCTTGCTACCTGAAGTGGAGGCCTCTGTAAATCTCTTCTTATCTTCCATGAATGTCTGCTTCGCGCGCTCCAAATCAAATTCAAGTTCCCTTATAGGAGCCTTGCAAACCCACGCACTTTCTTCTGGCTGCTTACCTTTGTCATCTCCGGCTGTGATACCACTTTGAAGCACTATGTTTACATTCGGGTCCTCTTCCTGTGGCTCAGATCTCATCATTTGTAGCTTTTGAGTTGGGGGAGGCTGGAGTACTCCTTTATCATGCAACCTCGTTATTAGTGTAGGGTAGTCCTTCATCTCATGATCAAATTAGGTACAGTATAAACATGATGCTCTTGTCAGATTCATAAAATTGTGGGCATAGTGCCCTGGCCCTCCACAATTGTAACAAATTAGTTGTTCGCTACCCCTTCCTAGTCCCATTCCACCTTGACCTCATCTGCACCCATGAAATCTAGCACACACCATCCCTGCATTTGGATCGAGGGCTCGCATTTCAGTTTGCACTTTATAGGTAGGGGTCTGATCTATCCTGATCTTGTAACTTTTGCAAGTGTGCTCATCATGGCATACCAAGCTGCAAAAATTATAGAACAATTATTGGGATGTCTGTGTATACTTCTACAATAGGTGATAGTTATCTGTAGTGTGTTTTCCTCCTATCTGACAAATTGCGCACCATAATGCAAGCGTCGTGCTTGGTCCTGCTTGTGCCTCTAGTATTAATGACATCATCCCTCCTCCCACCAAGTAATTTGTGAAGACTGGACAATGGTCCTTGTCATGCCCCTGGCCTTTGTACTTTATGCACCATACCTCCTCGTGTGCCTCTGGTTGAGTTGTCCTATCCTATTTAAAAATCTACATTTCTAGACAAATTTTTCAGTTGCTCATGGATTTGTTGGACTCCCAAGCCAGGATCTTGTATTGGGTTCTTGTGTAGTCTCATTCCAATCTCCAAAGCTTCAGCCTAGGTGGATAACTTCTGTTGCGACAATGTCATCATTAGATGCAGCATTAGTGATGCTACAAACCATGTGCGGTGCTGCTCATCTGTCAAGGCCATGTTGGCTTCGCGAATCATACTCTTCAGTCTCTGATCCAGATCCCATGGGGTCTCACCTGGAAGCATCACGATCTCCTTAAACCCGATAATCAATTGTGTCTCCGACTTTAGCCTTCTAAATTCACTGTTCAGCATGGCTTGGATATCTGTGATCCCCACGTTCAGATGGCCATTAGAATGCTTAATGTACCATGTCAATGCGTGATCCTACAACGCACTCACTAATGTTACCTTTTTTATATTGTCATCCATGACTCCTTGTGCTTCCCACACGGCCCTTACCATGAACCAGAATTGGTCCAGATCTTCGTTCCCTACTCCCCTAAGTACCGAAAATTTTATTACACTCACCATATTGAACTGTGGTGGTGGCGGAGGTGCTATGGGCGGAGATGGAGGTGAAGATGGTGAGACTGGTGGCAGTGTAGGTGGAGGTGGTAGGCATGGAATTCACTACCTTATCAGATTGACTGCACTTCTCGGAGAAACTTTCGCGAGCTCTTCCTCACTTTCCAACCGAGGCGAAATCAAGGGCTATTTTCTATCTTTGTGCTACCTTCATTTCTATAGATCCTCCCACTTCGCATAGCCCCAAATATCAATTTATTTGCATAACCTGATTTTCACACAGTAATATCTTAATCCAAGTGTTCAAAGATTTAATGTACATACCTCGCGGTCCTTTGTGGAAGCATCGTTCCACCTCGACGTAGCTGATTGTCATGTCTACCATGAACTTGATGATAGACCCCCCTATAATTCGATCGAGCCAATGGTCCACAATGCACGTGATCATATCTTCTGATGCTTCCAGTTTGCGCACTAATTCTAGAGTCCACACAATTGGTTTGTCGAGCCTACACCTTCCCTCATTGTCTGCTAGCTTTGCAATCCACTCATACAACTTAGAGGGAGAGGCTGCAAAGAAAATTTCGTGGATTTCCACATATAAGTAGCGCTCCAACCACTATTCATTTGATTCCTATTTTCCTACACCATGAACTCGTGAATATTTCCACTTAACCACCCTTCAATTTCTTTCTTCCTTGGATTCCAGTGACACAACATCAAACATCCCTTATGCAGATCCCGGTCTCGGCATGGAAGCATTTATTGGCTTGGTGGGGCCTAACCCAGGATCAATGGTGATATAGCTAGACAAATCCCAGTACAATTGGTACTTTTGGCAATAGTCTATGGAGCGCCAACTGAGGTCTCACCTGAAGTAGTATGGGAGGGTTCTAGAACTAGGTTTCTGCACCCTGGAGATGTCTGATGATTTCTAGAAGTTCGCGGTTCGACCCTACGTGAACGTCGTTACGCGCACTTGCCCGTACCTCGCAGCCTGAGATGTTGCCTTCGCGCAGCCTTACCCGGAGCTCAGATAGCATTATTACCCAAGTCTTTCCTCGCAGCCGATATTAGGGGAATAACTGAACTTATTTATACACTTTTAGTTATATTCAACTCTATTCATAATTCATATAAGTGTGCGTAGTAACTAAATAGTATAATTGCAAGTAATATCAAACATGTAATAACTCAGAACAGATACATAGGATTCAAGTGAAACTTCTCTTTATTATTTTCTTCCTTTTGTTACAGACTCAATCCTACCCTACACACTCAGCTGCACAGGTCTGTGCACTTAGCTGCAGACTCTACTAGGCATCTATGCACTCAGCTGCAGAGCCTCTTCCTGCTACTATGACCTAAGACACTTAGACCCTTGCTCTACGCTTCGCTATCGTTCAGAATCCATCCATTTATTCGTTAGTTTACAACTTAGAGCCTCACTCTATTTATACAATCCCATGGTCTACGAACCATGGGTAGGCCAACACTACATTCAAAACTTAGGGCAGACAACCCTATGACTCTAACATACAATTCATG
Organism: Pinus taeda; assembly: GCA_000404065.3. Classification (NCBI taxonomy): domain Eukaryota; kingdom Viridiplantae; phylum Streptophyta; class Pinopsida; order Pinales; family Pinaceae; genus Pinus; species Pinus taeda. Next base: position 96,723 of record APFE030496047.1, on the reverse strand, counting down.
CTCTACGCCTACAATTTGCGAAGTCTTTACAACAATATTACTCAAAACTTGGGCTTTGAGCCCCAAACCATGTTGTGGGGGGATTCCATGCCCAACACCTTCATTGTTTGCTGGTGGAGGAAAATGATTTTTTGGTATTGTACATATTTATATATGGTTTCTATTATAAATACCACCATGAGTTATGTTATAAAGATCCAATAAGTGATATGGTTGTCATTTTTTCATGTTTTTCATGATGCTTTTTCTTTTGAGAATGTTCTTATTGTAAATATTGCAATGAGGTAGTTTATAAAGCTCTAGAGGTAGTATGTTTTGAATTTTATCATTTTTGTTGGTTGTAGGTGTCATAGAACATTCAGGACGATTTTTCCCTAAGGGAGAGGGGTCTATAAAAACCCTGGGTTAAAAGTTCATGCAATAAAGTTAACAAAGGAAAAATAATACCCAGGTCATGTGACACTTATTCCAAGCTGAAGGTTGGGAAAAATATCCTAGTGGGCATCACTTGTTGTCTTTATAGCTAACAGGAAATTGGCAATGGCAAAGGTTTTGAAAAGGAAAAAAGGTATTTTTGGCATTTTAGTTATGAAAATTAAGGAAAATAGGAGAAAAGGGAGGTGAAAGGTCATAGGTTGCATGTGAGGAGGAAAATGAAGGAAAATAATGGAAAATTGAAGAAATTAGGGGCGTCATCAATAAAAAGACATAAGAGCATCAGTTGGTAGCCTTTTGTCAATTCAGTTTTGGAATTAGTCTTAGAGAGGAGAAGAGAACAAAGAGGAGAAGGAAAGCAAGAAAGGAAAGGAAGGGCAATCAATGTAAAGGAAGGACAAGGAAAGCAAAGGAAAGCAAGGATCAAGCAAGGAAAAGTTGTATCAAGCAGCTTTAGCAGGAATACTTGTAGGTAATAGGTTTCATGTATGATTTCCTAGTTGATTTTTACATGCATGGTATGTGCATGTTGGTATTTGGTTCTTTTGTTGTCATTGGCATGTATATTTTTTGGTTTCAGCAGTGGATTATAGCCTTGTCTTTCTATTTCTAGATATTCATGGTGTGATGGGACTTTTCTCAGTTTGAGCTTTAGATTGTCAGAATATTTTGGATGCAAGTGAGGCGGTCTCGAGAAAATTTCTAGAGGCTTACAAATCCCTTGACCGATAATGGCAGGATACATGGTAAAGCCTGAGGGTGGAGACGGGAAAATTCCTCAAGGTATTAGAGAAGAAATTCTGAGGCATCCAAGCATAGCTTGGTTTTTTTATCTCGACATCAGTTTAGGTGAGATCACGGTATGGTGAGGGTGGAGGTGTTTTAGCCTATAGATTCCCTTGGTTATTTATGGATTGATTTATCCCATGAGATCCCACATTCATTCTTGGAATATCGCAGGAGGGTGATTGGCTAAAAGAAAGATTTGGTTCAGCCAATATATGGTTGGGTGGTACATCGAAGTCCTGAACCTAGTTGGATTTTGCCTATGTTTAATAAGATCTATGTTTCTCTTTCTTTTTATGAGTAAATTTACTTGTTATTATGTGGTTTTAATGGTTGTTCTCTCATTGTCATTTGTCTGGTTATATGCTCATTATAATCATGGTTATTTGACAGTTCCTAGTCATGGCTCTTTCCATGTTTTTAAGAGTAACAGAATTAATAATGAATGTAATACCTAATTTATCTTATGACAGCTAATGTGAGAAGACAACAATCTTTCTTTTCAAACCTTAGATAAATTTTCAGATCTTTATGTTCATACATGCGTTTGTGACCTGTAGGTTGCATGTTTACCAAGTGTTTGACGAAAGGTTAGTTCCGGTTGGGGAAGGCCCAGTCAATTCCTTTATCAATTTTGTTATCGAATGCACTGTATTCATGTATTTTATGAGTTTTGGAAGTTTCATGGAGTTCTGGGCAGTGAGTAGGTCCTAGCCATGGAAAATAGCCTTAAATATCGCAATCCTTGGTATAGCACTGGAAGAAATAGACTACAGTCACACTCAGGCAGGCTCATGGGAATGACTAGAGGCTTTCAGTCTCTTGGAGGACTTGGAAAGGGAGTGAATGGGGTTTTAGGTCAGTGAAAAAGAGAGTTTTCTCGGGGTTTGAACCCCTTAAGGGGTTGGGTTACTCCTGGAGGTCCTGTAGCACCTGAGGGAAGTCAGTAAGGTCTCAAGTTGTCGACTCCATTTCCTTAAGGTCATATAGGAGGTTGAGTCTTATCATAGTGACCCTAAGCTCATGTTAACCCTGAGTAAACATGCAAAAGTGGGTAAATGTGGGAGGAGGCAGTTACAATAAATTAGTGGTCTATGGAGATTAAAGGAACGTCAATTGTAGGATAATCCACATGGCAAGAACTGGGATCTAAAGACTCAATGCTCAAGGATTTGTTGGTAAATAATGTCATGATAATTTTAATCGCTTATAACAAGTGATGTTTTTGAGATGATATTCTTTGTAATATTTTATGACAATGGTCATGGGATGGAATCCATTATAACCATTGAGTGAGGGGTGAACACCCTCACGATCGTTATGAAACCAACTCACAAAAAGATAGAAAAGAAATATCAATGCCTTATAAATCAACCTCTTTGGGAGGGAAATTTCCTTTACATTACACAAATGAACAATTCTTGGATGATACAAATGACAAAACCTTCTTTCTATATATAGGAGTCTAAGGGGTGACAATATAATCAAAGCCGACATAACAATAATAATATAAGGGCACAACAATAACAATAGTGGGCTTCTATGTGGCACAATAATAACAATATGGGGACAATAAGGGCACAACAATAATAATAAGGGCTACAATGAAAATAGTAATGGGGGAATCATTAGTATTATAGGGACCTAACATGACCCTATCCTTCAATAATAATTATATAAGGGCACAAGAATAATAACAATAACAATAATATAAGGGCAAAACAATAACAATAGTGGGCTTCTATGTGGCACAATAATAACAATATGGGGAAAATAGGGGCACAACAATAATAATAAGGGCAATGAAAATAGTAATGGGGGAATAATTAGTATTATAGGGACCTAACATGACCCTATCCTTCAAAAAAGTGGTGTCCTCAACGCTTGAGTAGTTGTAGATGCTTCTATATAATATTCTTATCCTCCGATGTGGAATCTTCAGCAGGTAAGCTCTTCCACTTGACATGATACTCTAAAATTGATCAATTTCATGGCTGTCGAGTTCTTGTTTTTGTAACTACTTCAGGTCCTAATATGATTTTTCCTTCCTCGTCAAGTTCTAGAAATATTGTTTTAACTGGAAGCTTGTCACCAATAACCTTCTTTAAGCATGAAACATGGAAAACTGAGTGCACTCGGGAAGCTACAGGAAGCTCCAATTTGTATGCCATAGTACCAATCTTTTGCAACACCTTGTATGGACCATAATACTTAAGTGATAACTTATTATCCTTCTTATCTTGCTTGAGGGACATTTTTTTATATGGTTGTAGCCATAGAAATACCCAGTCACCTATATCAAAACTTCTTTCATTGTGATGTTCATCTACCTATTATTTCATTCTATTTTGTGCCAAAGTTAGGTTATCCTTCAAGAGTTGGAGAACTTGTTGTTGATGCTCGATGTGATCTTCCACTACTTGAACCTTATAATTTTCTCTTAAATATGATGTGATGGATGGTGGGTGATATCTATAAAGTGCCATAAATGGGGTCATTTTTGTTGCAATATGGAAGGAAGTATTATACCACCATTCAGCCAAAGGCAACCATTTCACCCATTGTGTCTGTTTATTAGATACAAAGCAACAAAGATATCCTTCCAAACATTTGTTACTATCTCAGTTTTCCCAGTAGATTGAGGATGATAAGATGAGCTATGAGCTAACTAAGTACCAAGACAAGAAAATAACGATGTCCAAAAATTTCCCATGAAAATGGGATCTCTAACGCTTACAATAATCTTTGGGTTTCCATGTAGCTTTTGAATTGTTTCCATAAATGCAGTGAAAACTGTATTGGCTTAAATGGATGAGATAATGCAAAAAAGTGTGCATACTTGGTAAGTCTGTCAATTACCACCATGATGACACTGCCCGAATCAATCAACACTATTATGGGCACTGCCCGAATCAATCAAAACTATTACCTTTTTCTTCTTGACATATCCTTCTATCTTGATAGTTTGAGGAGTGGTAATTCCAGCCAATGCATTACAAGATATGGTTAGATTCATTTCTTCTTTCTCTAGGGTTTGTTCTTGGTGTATATCCTCTTTTTTTGATGTTTCTTGTTCCTTTTCTTCCTCCTCTTCACAATCTACATAAAATAATTTCTTCTCAGCACACTTATGACCTTTAGTGTATTTTCTATCACAATTGTAGCAAAGCCCTTTTTCTCTTTTTTCTTCCAATTGTTGGGGTGTCAACTTGTAGGTTGTGGAAGGCTAGGTGAAACAACACTTCCATCCTTATATTTCTTTCCATTTCTCTTGCCAACCTGAATTCTTTCTCTAATGAGTCAGGTTCCCAAAGCCGAACCTCATGTTGGATGTTATCCTTTAAATTCCCTATGAACACATCAATCCTATGCTCCTCTGGAATATCTTTTACCCTTATATTCAATTTTTGGAAGTCCTCAATGTGCTCCATCATTGAACCCTTTTGTTTGAGGTTTATCAATTGGCTAAACAAAGTGTTGCTTTTTGTATCCTCATAATGTGCTATCATTTCTTCCGTAAAAATTGCCCAAGTGACAATTTGTTTACGAGAGCAAATCCATCGATACCATACAAACTTATTTGGTTCCAAATATAAAGTGGAATGAGTACCTTTTGTGTGTTTTTCACATTATGGAGATTGAAATATTGCTCCATCTGTAATATCCATGTTACAGGATCCTTGCCATCAAACTTCCTCATATCAATATTTGGAACATGTTGGGTATTCAATCCAATGCTAGAGTCTATGAAATCATGATAAACATTTCTTTTGTCCTCGTCATGTGTTTCCTTTACTACCCTTTCACTATTAGTAAGCATTTCTTGTAGAAACTTAGTCAAATCTATCTTCAAATCTTCCATCTTAGCATCCATGCCATTCATCATAGCTTCCATGTCATCCATCTTATTTTCCATGCCATCCATCTTAACTTGCGCGCCGTTCATATTAGCTTCCATGTCATTCATCTTAGCTTCCACGCCTTTCCTTAAACCATCAATCTTAGCTTCTGTTACGTTTTGTGAGAGTGAAATTTGTTGCACTTTGTCTTGTAATTTTGATATATAATGTTGCATATCTTCCTCTTCTTCATGAGTCATGCTAGATCTTTCAGGTTGCTTACTAGGTATTTCCATTTTCTTTCTTCAAGGCATAAATTAATGATAATTATGCTTCACTATTCCCTTTGAACTACAAACTGATTTTTCAACCCAAACTTATGCAAAATTTTAAAAATATTACAAACTTTTTTTCACTTTTTAGAAGCTCGATATTTAATCTATTGTATCTCTGTAATTGTGGATCTCCAAGGTCTGAAATTTCTTCCTGTGGTATCCCTCTGAGTCCTCTTTCCAATTCCACCAGTCTAATAAAATTGGATTCTCAAAGAAAGAGTTATGCTCAATCTCCCAAGATGACTTGATTATATAATTTTTCAGTAGAATGAACTCGTATGACATTCCATGTGTGACTGTTTCGACCTTTAGATCTGAAAAAGGATACATAGAAAACTATAGTTCGTCCTCTTTTTGTAAATTCTTATGAAATTTCAATCTAATGCTCAGAGAGAAAGTTATGATGATTTTACCAAGGTCATATGTTTGGATTGTAATTCAAGAGTCTGTTAAAACCCTCACTTCCTCAGATCATATATCCTAAAATATAGTGAGACAAGATAGGAAATTCGGACCCAAGGTTTAGAAAGATTTAGTCTCAAATGAGTTTTTTTTTAGCTACTGAAACATCACTGAAATTTTTTTATAGCGAACATTCCATAATGACCTGTTTGGAGTAGTGAACCCCTAGAATTCAAAGCTCTGATACAAATGTTATGAAACTAGCTCACAAAGAGATAGAAAATAAAGATCAATGCCTTAGAAATCAGTCTCTTGGAGGGGGGAACATCCTTTACATTAAACAAATTAACAATTCTTGTATGATACAAATGAAAAAACCTCCTTTCTATATATAGGAATCTAAGGGGTCACAATATAATCAAAGATGACATAAGAATAATAATATAAGGGCACAACAATAACAATAGTGGGCTTTTATGGGGCACAATAATAATAATATGGGAACCATAGGGGCACAACAATAATAATAAGGGCTATAATGACAATAGTAATGGGGGAATCACTAGTATTATAGGGACCTAACAGTAAATGTGGGAGGAGGTAGTTACAATAAGTTAGTGGTCTATGGAGATTGAAAGAACATGAGTTGCAGGATAATCCACATGGCAAGGTTTGGGATCTAAAAACCCAATTCTCAAGGATTTGCTGGTAAATAATGTCATGATAATTTTAATAACTTATAACAAGTGATGTTTTTCAGACGATATTGTTTGTTGTATTTTATAACAATGGTCACGGGATGGACTCCTTATAACCATTAAGTGAGGGGTGAACACCCTCACAATTGTTTAATAATAAAAGTAAATATTTGATGGTTTTCACCATACAAGGTTTCCAGGGTTATTCGATGTATAATGATGTGGTTTCTTGTTGTGCTACTTTTATGATGTGAATTCCTTGCATGAGCTTATGTTTACAATACCAAGTATGTGATTAAATAATCGAGTTAAAGGAACCATGAAAATGACGCAAGGCTAAATCATACAGTTTATGTTAATTTACTACAACAATGGTTGTTAATGGTTATGCAACTTACTATTCCTCTACTAAAGTTACTATATGTATTGATGAACATTCTATCTAATGGTTAATGAGGACTCTAGAATAGTGATTTGGATAGTTACCTGTGGGTAATTTGTGTAAAATTTTCTAATGCCCTATATTTTCATGTGAAGTTAATGAGGATTACAGATTTCAATTGTCCTTTTCATATAATCAATATGAAAATATGACAAAAGTAACAAGGGTGACAATAAGAATAGTAGAAGAAAATAGTTTGAGATTAATCACAATGAAGACTATTTGTAATTGATCACATTCTTATTATTTACATTTTCTATCATTCAACACAACACTATTACATTGTCACTTTGCATTCAAAAATTTTATTTCATCATTTTTCATCAATAAAGTTATTAACAATATTTGTCATCTCAACAAATTGAGGTAACTAAGAAAAAATGAAATTAAAATGATGAGATTAATCTAAGAGATATTTAGCATATTTAAAATGATTATATTAATATTAGATGTATAAAATTAATCATATCTTCAAAATATTTTCCTTGGTTGCACACGGCTGAAACCAACCTAGATGCATCTTAACTTTGGATCTATCAAGAGCTAAGAGGGGTCAAATCTATAGAGGTGCAAACCTTTCCTCAAGTTTTGCACTAAAAAAAGAGGTTTGCACCTCAAGAGATTTGATGCCTCTCGGCCCTTGATAGATCCGAAGTTAAGATGGATCTAGGCTTGTTTAAAATGAATACGAGTACTATATTTATTATTTAAAAAATATTTAAAATATAAATTTAGAATAATAAAATAAAAATAAAATAAAATAAAATAAAATAAATATTTGATAAATGAAAGTTTACTATGAGCAACCATATTCCTCATGTCAAATCTCAAGCTTCTAATTTATTTATTTATTGTTTTATAATTTGGTTGTTTCTATTTTGGAATTTTTGTTGGTATATTTTCATTCAATGAAATGTATTCGAAATTCAAAATGCATTTTAAATCAGAAAAGAAAAAAAGAAAAAAAAATTATTTCACTAAATTCCTAATGAAAAACTTTAAAACCTAAAATAATTAGAAAATAAAGTTTTTACCATTCAAAAGCAGAAAATATTCATAATAAACATGCTACCATTACAAGTAAAAAAAAAAAAATACTAAATTATAGTTCTTTTAGTCGTTTCAAAGCATTTCCTAATCGTTTTTTGTAGTTTTCTAGGTTGATTTATTTATTTATTGTTTATAGTTTGGTTGTTTTTATTTTCCAGTTTTTTTGGGTATATTTTCAGTGAAATGTGTTCGAAATTCAAAATCAATTTTAAATCAAAAAAGAAAGAAAAATTATTTCACTAAAGTCCTAATGAAAAAATTTTAAACCTAAAATAATTAGAAAATAAAGTTTTTACCATTCAAAATAAGAAAATATTCATAATAAACATGTTGCCATTACAAGTAAGAAAAAAAATTAAAACCTAAATTATAGTTCTTTTGGTTGTTTCAAAGCATTTCCTAGTGGTTTTTTTGTAGTTTTCTAAGTTGCTTTTTATGGTTTTCTAGGTTCTTTTTGGGGTTTTCTAAGTTGTTGTTTGTTGTGTTGAAGGGTTCTTTTTGGTGGGTTTTGTGATTTTCATAGTTTCCGAATGGTAATTTTTTTAATTAATTTATTTAATTTTGCAAGAAAAAATAAATTAAAAAAAAAAGACAAAAAGGATAGGAAATCTACCTTGGCTTGGGGATGTTAATAGGGTTGTTGGCCAGTTTGGTTGGGTTTGGTTGGGTTGCTATGTGGTTCAATAGCTTTATCAAGATTCAATACCTCGTTTGAGCTCCTGTTTTCCGTGCAAAAATGACTTGCAAAGACCACACCCACACATTTTAATAGAAGATAAAGGCTCGATCAAGCCATAATGCTAGATCGAGGGTTTGTTTAAATCCTCCATCGAGCAATTTTTTTAGGGGTCAATGAGATCGATAGAGTGCTTAAAAATGGCTTGATTGAGCACTTAAAATGCTTGATCAATATCTCTTTTTTCACCTAAATGTGCCCTCCCTTGCCAAAAAGTGTAACTTAGCTCCATGATTTTATCCATAAATTATAATCTTACTATGATGCAAGTCAAAGTGCTTAAAAATGGCTTGATTGAGCACTTAAAATGCTTGATAAAGATCTCTTTTTTCACCTAAAAGTGCCCTCCCTTGCCAAAAAGTGTAACTTAGCTCCATGATTTTATCCATAAATTATAATATTACTATGATGCAAGTCAATCTGATACTTAAAATGAACTAAAATATATCAAGGTTCAATTAAAAAACACAAATTATAGGATTGAAATTTAAATTTTAAATTCAGTTTTAAAAGATACTTGGTAAACAATTCAAATATGTTTATTTGGTTTCATTTCTTTTGAGATCATCTACAAGAGTAAGTAGTCATAACTCGATAAGTCATATGTAAATTGGAATTTAATATAATAAAAAATAATTAATGATATGTTTATATTAATATAACAAAAAGCAATTAATGAAATGTTTCTATAATTACCATAAAAGGCGCTCTACAGCCCAATATGGGGGTAGAACATAAAGTAAATGTAAACAACTCAACCCATTATAGGGTAGAACTAACATAAAAAGGTAAACATGTAAGTAGTCATAACATGATAAGTCATTATTAAATTGGAATTTAATATAATAAAAAATAATTAATGATATGTTTATATTAATATAACAAAAAGCAATTAATGATATGTTTCTATAATTGCCATAAAAGGCGCTCTACAGCCCAATATGGGGGTAGAACATAAAGTAAATGTAAACAACTCAACCCATTATAGGGTAGAACTAACATAAAAACGTAAACATGTAAATGTAAACGTAATGTTCAACATTTAACATTTCTAATCTGATGTCGCCCCTAACTAAAAGAAAAAAGATGTATGATAAATAAATATGAATATAAATAAACTAGAGGTATGGTAAATAAATAAATACATTTTATATTTACTCCAGAAGTATGATAAATAAATAAATAAACTAAAGGGCCTCATTTTATATTAATTCCATAAACCTCTTTATATTTAAAACTCAGAAAATATGTTTTATTTAGGTGAAGCCTATGAGCCACATACCATGGGACAAATCATTAGTAATACCATGGGCCAAATACCATATTTATAAAAAAGGTATGCTAAATAAATAAATATGAAAGACGTATGATAAATAAATAAAAATATATCAAATAGGATTAGAAATCAACTTCCAATTATATACCAAGACTATGGGCCAAATACCACAGTAAATAAAAGAGATATGATAAATAAATATAAATATAAATCAACCAAAGGTATGGTAAATAAATAAAATATCTTTTTATATTTACTCTATAAACCTCTTTATACTTACTAACTACTAAAAAATAGATAGGTTTTATTTAGGTGAGACCTCTGGGCCCAAATTATTAATTACCATACAAAAAAAACATTATTACCCTAATTATTAATATTAGTAAATTTAATAACGTTGGATAATACAATATTAAATTTGTTATATTTTAATATATATTAATATATCATTATATATATATAACTCTAGATATATATGGAGGGAAGAACAAAGACATAGGTGAAAAATGTGGAGAATAGGGGAGTCACAAGAGAGAGATGGAGATTAAACTTAAGGATAGGGGAGAGGAGGAATGAAGAGGAGAGAGAGATATGAGTGGGATGAATGTAGAGAAGGGAAAGAGAGGGAGAGGGGGACACAAAGATGGAGGGGGGGTAGAGAAACGGGGAGAGGGAGGGAGATAGTGAGAGGATTGGAGGGTGGAGAGAGAGAGAGAGGAAGGTAGGAGAGGAAGGGAGAGAAAAGAAGGATGAGAGAGAGTAATTTCAAGAGAGGAAGAGGGAGGGAAGAATAAAGACATAGAGTGGGAAGTGGAGAGAGAGGGAGTGATAAGGGAGAGATGGAGAGAGAGAGAGAGTATGTTTAGTGGTGAGATAAAGAGACAAAGAAAGAGAGATAGAGAGAGGGGGGAGCAGAGAGGGAGGGATATAGTAACACAGTTAGAGAGAGAGTGTGTGAGTGATGGGGGTAGAGAGAGGGAGATAGGAGAGAAAGGGGTAGAGAGGAAGTACAAGAGAGCAGACTTGAGAAAGAGGAGGAGAGAGAGAGGGAAGAAGAAATACATAGAGAGTGAGAATTGGAGAGAGAGAGGGAGTGGCAAGGGAGATATGGAGAGAGAGTGTGTCTATTTTGGGGTGAGATAAAGATACAAAGAAGGAGAGATGGAAAGAATGGTGGAGAGAAGGACAGAGGAGAGAGGGAAGGATATAGTAACAGAGTTGGAGGGTGAAGAGAGAGAGAGAGAGAGTGAGAGAGAGAGAGAGAGAGAGTGGTGAGATGGATGGAAAGAGAGATGGATTTGGAGGGGGAGAGAGGGAGGTAAGAATAAAGAAATAGAAATACAAAGGTGGAGAGAGAGAGAGGAAGTGATAATAAAGATGGAGAGATAGGGAGAGAGGATAACAAGAGGGAAGAGAGATAGAAGTGGGGGAGAGGGAGAGAAGGGGAAGAGAGAGATAGGAGGGAGAGGAGGAGGGAGGGATAGATAAGTATATTGGAGAAAGAGAGTGTATTTTTTTGGGGTGATATGGAGAGACAAAGGGAGATAGAGATATCTAAGATGGAAAGTGAAGAAAGTGAAGAAGAGAGAGAGGGAGAGAGAGAGGGAGCTACAGAGAGATTGATAGATATGGTGTGAGAGAGCATGTGTGTTTGGGGGGTTGATATAGAGAGACAAATATGGAGAGATGGAGGGAGATATATAGATGTAGGGGGTGAGAGGGAAGAATATTTATTGCACTAGATGCGTTCATTTCAATTTAGATGGTGATTTCTAATCCTATTTCATTGCATGCACTAGATGCATTGATTTTAGTTAGATGTTGTTTTCTAATGATATTTGATCTTTTGCACTAGATGTATTGATTTAAATGTAGATTATTTCTAATACTATTTGATTGCTTTCACTAAATGCATTGATTTCAATGTAGATGGTGATTCCTAATCCTATTTGATTGCTTGCACTAGATGCATTGATTTCAATGTAGATGTTGATTTCTAATAATATTTGATTGCTTTCACTAGATGCATTGATTTCATTGTAGATGATTTCTAATCCTATTATTGCTTGCAGTAAATGCATTGATTTCATTGTAGATGGTGATTTCTAATCCTATTTGATTGCTTGCACTAGATGCATTGATTTCAGTGTAGATGTTGATTTATAATGATATTTGCTTACTTGCACTAGATGCATTGATTTCAATGTAGATGTTGGTTTATAAACCTATTTTCTTACTTGCAATAAATGCATTGATTTGAGTGTAAATGTTTATTTCTAATCGTATTTGATTGCTTGCATTAGATGCATTGATTTTAGTGTAAATGTTGTTTTCTAATCTTATTTGATTTATTGCATTAGATGCATTGATTTCAGTGTAGATGTTAATTTCTGATTTGATGTAATTGGATGTATGATGGTACATTAATTTTAAAGTTATTGGATTAATATTGTGCATTGATTTTAGTGTAATCATACAAAATTATTGACAATGTACATTGATTTTTGTGTTATAGTAATTCAACCTATTAATATTGGAGAGAAGGAGAGACAAGGTATGATGCTTACTACAATATCTCGAGCTGAAGATTTAAATGGTTTACGATTTAACTTGTCCTTTTCATATAATCGATATGAAAAGATGACACATGTAACAAGGGTAACAATAAGAATAATAGAGCAAAATAGTTTGAGATTAATCACTATGAAAGACTGTTTGTAATTTACTATATTCTTCTTATTCACATTTTCTATCATTCAACACTATTACATTGTCACTTTACATTCAAAATTTTTATTTCATCATTAAAGTTATTCACAATATCTATCATCTCAACAAACTCAGGTAACTAAGAAAATTTAAAATAAAAATGACTAGATTAATCTAAGACATATTTAACATATTTAAAATGATTATATTTAATATTAGGTGATTTTACATGTTATTGATAAAATCAATCATCTATTCATTAGATTTTCTTTGGCCACACACGACTCAAACCAGCCTAGATCCATCTTAAATCTAGATCTATCAAGTGTCGAGAGGGATCAAATCTCTTGAGGTGCAAACTTTTCCTCAAGTTTTTCACTCAAAATAGAAGTTTGCACTTCAAGAGATTTGATCCGTCTTGGTGGTTGATAGATCTGGAGTTAAGATGGATCTAGGTTGGTTTTGTTTAATTTTATGAGTTGTCCTAAATTTACTTGGCTATCCAAATATTGCAATCAATTCCATATCTTAATACATTCAATTAAGAACATTCAAGAAGTAAAATTTTATATAATAATAATTTTCATTTCTAATTTCATAGACCAAGAAAATAAGTACAATCTTTATACTATGATGCAAGTCACTTTAATACTTAAAATGCACTAAAATATAGCATGTAGATTAATTTAATATTGAACATGGTAGTGACCTCCAGTATTGCAGCAATAATGTTGCAACTCCTAGGGCTCCCTTCTTTACTTTTATCAACCCAGTAGTTCGTAACAAACTTGGAAGCGATAGTGTTGTATGCACAAGTACTAGCTCTTACTACAGGCTGTCACTTGATTAGCTGGCACAAGTTTGCTAGGAGCTTAAGCCAACTTCTATGATTTTTCAGAAAAATATTTTACTGTGATGGCAAAAGACTAATTCTACAGGGGCTATCCTACTTGCAGAAAGAGAACGAAAACTGAAATGGAACTCAAACCCTGGCAAACCCTAACAAACCCTAATCGTGCAAGAAAAGAGATGGAAACTACTGAAATGGATTCCATTGACTACTGAGAAGGTAAATTGTATTTATTCAAGCTACTTCTAAAGAGAAATGGAAAGAAATAATCTTTTTGCAATTTTGAGTAATTTTATGCAGATTTATTATGCTTGTGATTTGACTAATTGTGACTGTGCAGAGGTTTGGTAGCAAAGGAGGATGGAGTTGGCTTTTGAAGATGGTAAGGAAGGTGTGGAGGGGTCCTAAGAAGTCCCTAGTACCCTTCTGGAGACTTCCATTGTGATAAGATTTCGAAAAATTGCTCGCATGAACTTCTACGAGAGGTTGCAGGGGATCTACAAGAAGTTCTACAGGAAGTTCTACAGGAGGAGGCCGAAAGTGGTTTTTTGGAGGTTTGGAGGTGGAAAATCGATGGAAAAATGAAAATGATGGTTGGATGAAGGTGTTGAAGGTTCTAGGATTATGTTGATGAAAATCAAGAACGAAAGAGAGGTTGGATCTATTCAAAGTGTAAGAAAACGATTTTGTGAAAAATGCAGAAATTAGGATAGTTTGGCGAAATGTGGTAAATGAGTGAAGGAATCTGCGAAAGATGAGCTGGTACAGGTTGTGCTATGGAGGGATGATGAGCTGAAATGTTTTTCAAGTGAGCTGCAAACCTACTTCTTAAAATTGACTCAAGCAAGAACCGAAAAAACAAAGTTTTCGTAATTTGACCTAAAACCTGACCTAAAAACAGAGTACTGCTAAATAGAACTTCATGAACAGAAAATTATGCAAGAAATCCATGGTGAATGAACATGAAATGGTCTAAGTATGTGAATCCAAGAAAATATCATCTTCTCCAACTGAAAACATCACACTAGCAATTGCATGGAAGGCAAAAAACTTGTTTCTGGTGGCAGCAGTAGTGCCTTGTCCTCAATTCATGGTCCCAAGGAGGGAGAAATGGGATCAAGGCCTACTAGTAGCCCTTTTGGATCTTTCTTGGTTACTACAGCAAACTTGAGGCAAGGAAAACTAATTTAATCATCAAAAGCAACCTATTTTATCAAAGCAAGATTAATCTTAAACAATAGAAATCAACTTATGAATGCAAGAAAAAAACATATAAATACACAAAGGAGGTGTTGGGCACCTGGGTTGGGTCCTAACCCAAGAGTGGCAACCCTCTAGAAAAGATCGGTGCTGGTTCAAAGCTAGATTCATCTTCATTGATCAAAAAATAATAATTACATCACAAAACCGTCTGCAAAAGGAGCTCGAAAATGCGTTGAGGACAAGACTGCACAAAAGTGTGAAAATAGACTATGAAATGGCTAACCTACTGAGGCTTGAAGCCTTCTTATTTATACAAGTGAGGACCACCAACAATCCCCCTAAACTTAAGGAACTCAGCTGCCTAACTGGAGATAACAGAAGCCCCACTTGAGTTGCTCGGCTGCCCCCTGGAATCAGTGATGTGGTGGCCTTTGAACTCCGAGCTATTGGTGGAGAACTCGAGGAAGGGGTCATTAATGCAAGAGACACCCCTCCTATAAGTCCTCGACCCTATTTCCTTGAGTTTGGCTGCTAATCGGCTCATAAATGCCTGGTCCTTGTCCAAAAATTGTCCAAAAATCTGCAATAAATACTCATTAGACCATGTGGCAAAGTGACTATCCCCATTCACTCAATTGGCATAAATATATTCAAAAACATGCATAAAACTATGGAGAATGGTGGATTAAATGGAAATAATATGCAAAATGAACGCATATAGTTACCCATTTCTGGGGCTCATCATCACCCCCTGCTGAATGGGTTGCTCATCCTTTGAGCAACTAATCTAGTTATTCATCCTTGATAGCTTTAATAGCTTCCCCGACATCCCAAGCCTCTGAGGTAATGTCCTCTTCCCTATCATGAAAACCTGCCTTTCTATCCACCTTCTCCCATTTATTCTATTCTTCTTCTTCCTTAACCCCTTACAATAGTCCTAACAGTAGTGGAGGACTGAACTTAAGGCCAATCCAGCTGGCTTTCAAGTTTTGCATTGATTGTTTATATAGGGGCACTCTTACCAAAGCCTCCCTCATTCTTGTTGGGGAGTGATACTCCCTGATATTTAAGCTATATGACAATGTATTCCACCTTCTCATGCAAGCATGAAGGCAATCATTGCCAAATAGTCTTTTCATATCTTCAAAATGAGTGATAGCTTGTGCTTGCCTTTCAACATAATAAGGGAGAACTTGAGGATTACTTGCAAGGTTTTGATGAGCATGTATGAGAGCTGAGGGGTCTTACGGTTTGGCCCTTATTAGCAGGGGCTCACTTAGAACTTTTGCCATGATCTATTGAATTTCCACTACTCTTTTTTCCTCATGGCTCATCCAAGAAGCCATAGCCATGAGCTATAGGTCTCCCAATGCAACATTCGGATCCCAAAAATTCATATCAGGGAGTGCCATATTGTGTAAGTAAAATTCTACTAATTTGGCTTTATCCTCAGCTGAACTAGTAGCACATAGATGCATAAACTGACCATAATTTTGGAATGTGATTGTGCCCCTTTGGGCCAATGTTTTAATATGGAACTGGAGCCATTGGTCTTTGAGATATAGTGCATAGGAACTAGCTAGTTGTCTACATTGTAAGACCTCCATTGCCCAGTTGGCCATGCAGGCCATCTGGGCTTCCCTTTCTTGCAACTGCTGCTTCAATATCAACACTTTAACTACTACCTGAGATTCTCTTTCTTGCCGCTCCTTTATCATCATTTCAACATCAGGCTGTGGCTCTTCCTCTTGCTGCTATTTCTCTACTGCTTCCTTATCTGCTATGGGACCTTCCTGTATTTGTTGTTCTTAAAAAATTTGTGATTTGTCTCCCCCTTAAGTTTCCTATTCTTGTAACTGATTTTTCAATAGCTTATTCTCTTCTTATAGTTGGGCTCTTCTAATGCTCTCTGTGTCTCTCACCATGCCCAACTCCCTTCTTAATTCTTTCAACTATTCTTCCATGTGTCATATATCTGCAATTCCTTTGGATTTAGAAATTTTCATCCAGGTGTGGGTTCTAACCATTTCTTGTTCTAATTCAAAGAAAAGGGGCACAATGAATCTCTGGGGATGATATTTCCACCTTCTAGCAGATTGTAATATGAGCCTAAATTAGGCTGAGGGTTTGGTTCAAGTATCTCTTTGACCTTGCCTTCCTCTTGTGACTGTTCTACTTCCTTCTCTTCTAATTTTTTAGTCTTTTTTAGTTTGGCCAGTGTTTCTTGTAGAGAGGTTTGAGCTTCCTGTAGAGCTTCTTTGGAGTCCATTAGCCTGATTCTTTCCTTCTCGGTGGAAGTTTTGGGACTACCTCTCTCATAGGTGAGAGATTTTGGAGGTGGATTCCTCCTTTTTTTCGGTAGGTGCATCCTCAATTATTCTAGGCTCTTTTGATGGTGGCTGGGGCTTGCCCACCTTAATCCTGGTGCTCCTTTTGGCTTTGAAATTCATGGATGTTTCTCTTTTTCTTTTTCCCTTTTGTTTTGCTAGAGTGTTCAATGCAACTAGCACAGTTGTTGATTCTTTTGTCAATGTTTCAGGGGATGTTTCTTTCTACTGTTCTTCCCCTTCATCTTCTATAGTCGTTTTCGTGTCTGTTATTTTTTCTTGTGTCTCTGCTATCTCTGGTAATGTCTTCACTTTTCCTTGCTGGGTCTCTGCCTCTCCTGTGGCAATCTTTTTCTGGGATTTCTTGGGATTTTTCTTCTCAATTTTTGTTCTTTTCCTCTTCTCTGTCTTTGAGGCTATATTCTTTTCTACCTTCGGTATTACAGTGGGTTGGTCAAGTTTCTTCTTTTCTTTCTGCTCCTCCTCTGTTTCCTATTCTTCCTCTGCTTGAATATTTTGTGTCTCCTCATGCATTTCTTTCTTAATTTCCTCTTTCTCTTCCTCCTCCTCACTGCCAGATGGGCTAATGTCCTCAGTCAAAGTTTTGATGTCATCTTCTCTGGACATATTCCTAAAAATTTCCCAAGCTATGGGGATGGTGTATGTGTGTAGGACATCTTCCACCAATAATTTAATGAGACCATGGTAGGCCAACTGGTTTGGGACCCCTGCATTCAGTTTGTTGCCACATTCTATCCAAGACTAGAGGAGGAAATATGGGAGACTGAGTTTTCTAATTGGAGGTAGGTCCATCCCATACCTCAATTCATGTAATAACTTGAAGTGGTAACCATAAATTATACTGAACCTTCCTTCACAAGTGATATATTTCATTATTTGGTAGTTGACTTCACTCCACGGAGGAGGTAAGCTTGTCCTTCTGACCCCATTTTTATCCTCTACAGGATGCTCCCCAGGTTGAAAAAATGTCTTCTTGGCAACCTATCCCAATGTTTTTTTCTCCTTGCTCCAAGGGAGCCCAAGTGGAAGACCTGTGATTCAACTGATAAAATCAGGTGTAAGCTCTAGGGTCAGACCCCTGAAATTGACTGTAGCATGTGTTTTCGAATGGGGTCTTAAGGATATCAGAAATTCTTCAGTCATCTCATCATCATATCCATGAATTCTTTCAAAGAAAATCATCCAATTTTCCCTGGTGAAGAGGGCCACCAACTTAGGGTGCTCATGCAATTGGTTGGAGTTCAAAGTCTCCTTTCTCATAAAACCTCCTGGCATGGTGTTTAGTGGTTTCTGAAGTGCTTAGGTGAGGAAAGAAAAAACAATTTCCAAAATCAGAAATAGAGGGACAACTGAGTTTTTTTTTTTCTCTGAACTGTAGGAGGAATTTCCCATGTGCTCCTTCACAACACCAATTTGCAATTCTCCCTTTCTTCAAACTGTTCTCAACCTAAATTTTCTCCTTAGATCTTGAAATAAATCAATACGTTGACAGAAAAGGGACTATATAAAACAGTGGTTTTTCGCAGAGTAAACAGACTTTCAATTTTCGTTTCCTCCCAGGTTTGATTTCTATCCCTTTTTTTTCAGTAGAATGTGACGAAGAGAAAGGAAAATTTTGAACATAGAGAAGCGAACGGAGAGACTGTGTAGAACTTCAGAAAAGACATAGTAGACTTTTGAATTTCTCTTTCCTCGTTTTTCTTCACCCACTACTCTAGTTTTGAGCTACCACCTTATCTAAACATACCATATGCAAAGCAGGTTTTCGAGCCTACCTCATTCCTAGTTCGAATTTGACAAGAATTCCTATTTTTCGACTACAGAGCTGCTCTCTGTTTTCCCTATAGAAATATTCATGTAGAAGGTGTTCCTACTCCTGTATAATGTAGTAGTGCTCCTTTAGAACCCAATAGGTGGGAGGGTTTTGAAAAACTAGCAGAAACTACTAGTTCACTGCTCTGAAGGTGGTAGATGAGCACTGCAGCTAAGAGCTTCGTAGCAGGAGAATGAACCAATGTGTGGTGGAGGCTTAGACCACATTGTACTTAACTGTTGGCGTAATCCACGGTGAGGAGATGAGGTGGTCAAATGGGTATGTTATCCCCATCTAGACCATTGGCCCTATGTCAGTGTAATTATGGTTCTTCATGCTACTTAACCACCATCACCTCCCTTACTCCTGTTATACACCACCACCACTATTAGTTTCAAATGTTTTCTTCCCGAGTTGATATGCCACACGTGTTGACTGCGTATCTAATCGACAGTTTGAATTGGACATGGCTCAACTGAATTCCACGAGGGTGTGTGAACTGAACGAGGGTGATCAGTTAGGTACCCACTGAGTCTTCTCAATCGTGACCATTCCCATAGCTCATGCAGTTTTGAAATATTATTCATGCAATCGAGGAATAGGTTTAGCTACTTACCTGCTTAGTTGTTGTTGTGCTATGCATGTTTCGGACTTTGACACCTCATTTCCTCATTGTTGTTGCTATTGGTGCTTTTCATGCTTGGACTTCATCTTATTATGATGATTCCTTGATCAAGATTTTCTTCTTATGTGCTTCATGCATCCTGCTGTGTTGATCCTGTCTCTAGAGGTTGTTTTTCAAAGGCATCATCTACTACAGGAATCCTACAGGATTTCTTGTAGCTGCTTCTCCTTCTGAAATTCAAGTTGATGCTTGAGCAGGCTTAAAAAGACAGCTGACAAAGGTTCTGAATAGAAAACATAGTAGCTCGAAGGTATCAGGTAAGAATAAGCAAGAAGAACACTGCTACTTTATTTGTCATCTTATTTTGTGTTTTCAAAGTGGAAAAAAAACAAAATTTATGTATTTTGTCTGTGCAGGGAAAGGAAAAAAAGGAGTGGAAATGCGGTTTGCAGAGATGACATGGAGAGTTAGGCAGATGGATGGTGGTAGGGAGGTTCACAGGCCTTCTAGACGAATTTCTAATCCTCAAGTTCTTTTCTAAAATTGATTTTGGCCTTTATGTAATTTCTACAGGATCCTCCTGTAGAATACACAGAGTTTCCTGTAGGATGTGCAATTTTCAGAACAAATGAGACAGAGGTCTGGAAAAGGATAACAATGATGGAGGGATGGACTATGAAGGGTGCATGCATCCTAGTCCTGTCTTTCTCTCTTGTGTGACCCTCCTACAACCTACAATTCATCCAAAAGAAGTTAGGTTATTTTTTTTCTTTGTTTTTTTTTTTTGAGATAGTTGGGGCGCCTCCAGGAGGTTTTCACCCTAACTGCCTGTCGTGGGTGACTCCAAGAGGTTTTCACCTATGGATCTTTTATTCCTCTTTCTATTTGTTCTCTATTTTTCCTATTTTTTTCTCTCTCTCTCTCTCTCTCTTTTTTTTTTGTTCAGGGTGTGGGTGGAGTGGAGACAGGAACCTGCTCCACTACCAACACTGTTTTTCCCAAATTCTCAATGAACTACTGCTTGGAAAGGGGCTTCCTGTAGATCTTCAATCTATGCCCATTAATGAGCATAGGGATGGCTTCTTCATCTATGGTCCGGATAAGGACTAAACCATTTTCATTGCATTTTTCTACTGTATAGGGTCCCAGCCATCTTGTCCTCAGTTTGCCCTTGAAATCCTTATATCTTGAATCATACAATAGCGCCCAATCTCCTTGTTGGAATTGTTTTTCTTTGAGGTGTCTTTCATGCCATATTTTTCTTTGAAGTTGGACTACCTCTGAGTGGATTAGGGCTTGCATCCTCTGTTCATCCATTCCATTTAGCTGAAGCAATCTTTCCTTTTGTGCATAGCTAAGATCTAAGTCCAGCTGAGCTGCCATCGTTAATGTGTTATATTCAAATTCTATTGACAGCTTCTTCCCATAGACTAGCTCATAGGGTGTAAACCCTGTGTTGGTTTTCCAGGTGGTGCTATAGGTCCAGGTGGACTCAACCAATCGATATGTCCAATCACTTATGTTGCTGCACACTACCTTAGTCAAAATCCCTTCCAAAGCTCTGTTGGTGACTTCCACCTGTCCATTTGCTTGTGGATGATAAGGGGTGGAAGTTCTATGCTTAATCTTGTGGTGTGTGAGTAGGTCTTCAACTAAATTGGAGGTAAACTGACTCCTTTGATCTGTAACAAACTCTCTTGGGTAGAAAAACTTGTAGAAGATATTTTCCCTTAAAACCTCAACTACTTTTTCTTCTGTTGTCGCTTTGATCGCCTTTGTTTCTGCCCATTTTGTCAGATAATCAGTACACACAATCATGTAAGATTTCTGTTTTGAAGGAGGGTTGATAGGACCCACAAAGTCCATGCCCCACTTCTCAAATGGCTCAAAATTCACTTGAGGTTGCAAGGGCATCTCATCCCTTGGAATCGGTTTCCCCATTCTTCGACATCGGTCACATTGACTAATGTATCTCGTGACATCTTAATGAAGAGTGGGCAAATAGTAACATACCTGCAAAATTTTGAAAGAAATCCTTTTTGCTGCAAAGTGGCCCCCACAAGGTCCATCATGATAGGTTAAGAGGATGTCAAAGACTTCCTCTTCCCTGAGACATCACCTCAAAATCTGATCTAGGCCAAGTTTGAAAAGATTGCCCCTAATCCAAGTGAATGGGGCACTTTTCCTCACGATCTTACTTTTCGCTTTTGAGGACAGACGTGGTAGAAACTGTGCTGAAACCAAGTAATTTTCTATATCAGCAAACCATGGAGAGAGTACTGAAATAGAAAATAAGTGTTCATATGGCATTTGATCATCCACCATTCCTTCTTCACCTACAGGCAAATCTAGTCTATATAGAAAATCAGCAACAACATTTTCCTTACCTAGCTTATCAACAATAATCAAATCAAATTGCTACAATAAAAGTAGCCATCTAATGATACAAGCATTTACATCTAGTTTATTCATCAAATACCTAATTGTAGCATGATCATTGTGTATGAATGTTTGATAGCTAGTGGTGTGGTGTCTGAACTTATTTAGGGAATGGACTATAGCTAGGAGCTCCTTTTCAGTTATATTGTAGTTTAATTCTGCCTTATACAATTTTTAATGACAAAATATATGGCATAAGGCAACTTCTCTTCAACTTTCCCTAAGGCTGCTCCTATCGCTTTGTTCGAAGCATCTGTGTGAATGTGGAAAGGTAAGGCCTGATTTGGATCTCTCAAGATTGGGGCAGTTACCAGCTCACTCTTCAAGGCATCGAGAGCCTCCTTTTCAGGAGGTGGGACCCTTTGGACGATAGCAATCTTGTTGGGATCCACCTGTAATCCTTGCTATGAAATTGTATGAGCTAGCACGGTCCCTTTATTCATCAGGAATTCACATTTTTTCAGGATTGAGGGACAGGTTAATTTCAATACACTTTGCTAAAACTTTTCCTGGGTTAGTCAAAGCTTCCTGGAAGTTAGAACCATAAGGGGTAAAGTCATCCATATAGATATCCACTAAATCATGAGCTAGTTCAACAAATATGATCAGTATTGCTCTCTGGAAAGTGGTAGGTGCATTGAACAACCCAAAAGGAAGGACCCGGTATGCAGAGGTACCCCATGGACAAGTGAAAGTGGTCTCATCCTGGTCTTCCAGGTTGATTTGGATCTGGTTGTACCCGCTAAACCCATCTAGAAAGTAAAAGAACTTGTTCCCTGCCAAGCCATCTAACACATGATCTATGAAAAACAAAGGGAAATGGTCCTTCTTGGTGGCCTTGTTCAGTTCCCGATAATCTACACAGATTCTCCACTTCCCCTTTTTCTTTGGCACTAGCACCAAAGGAGAAACCCATTCACTATCAGAGATGGGGTAGATGAATCTTGCTTCCAGCAACTTTTGCAGTTCTTCTTCGACAATGTCCTTGAGGGCTAGATTCATCCTCCTTTGAGGCTTCCTAACTAGTTTACAATCTTCCTTAATGTAGATGTGATGAGTACAAATGGAAGGGTGGAATCCCTTCATCTCCTTATAACTCCAAGCAAAAGAATCCAAGTGATTCTTCAATAAGCTACACAGTTCTTTCTCCTGAGATGTGGACAGGGATGAGTTGATCTTCAAAGTTTTTTCTGGGCCAAATTCCCTGTTCTCGACTTGGTGGGAGGTCGGATCAGCCACACAAAGATCAACTAGAGGATTAGCTTGGGTTTCTTCCACCAGCTCCTCTAAGGGCAACAAACTGGGGGGTGGATTCTGGATCAAGTTCTCAATAAGATCATCCTCGGTTTGTGGAACCCCCATGGTAGTTTCTACTATACACAATGGTGCGAAATAGACTTCATCCTCATCTTCCTCCTCCAACTAGAGGGGTAAATCATGTTCCAGCAAAGGTTGGGCAGGAGGATAGAGGACTAGTTGCTTGGACATATGCCCATTTTTTATTGTCATGTTCCCAGCTTGACAACTGATGTAAGCATCTGCAGTAGCCAGAGGGATTACCAAACCAATCGCAAAACTGCAGAATACTTTTTATGGTACAATAGTCAATCTTCTCGAATGTTGTGTTTAGTGCATTGCGATCAATAGGGCAGTAGACACGACTTCCTAAGGATAAAGGATATAGCCTATTGTCGTCTCCCAATATATACTCAACAGTATGTGGGAGCACAAGTCCATACTAGCACTTTTCGTCTCAAAGAAGAGGAATCACCCAACCAACAATTAAAGCGATAGTTACCGGGCTTTACGACGCAGGAATACGTCTCTAGCTTAGACTTCTAAATGTTGTGCGTTAGGTTCCAAAGTGTTTTTATGTTCATTGACTTTATTTTATGGTTGATCTTCTTAAGAAGTTTTCCTTTCAGGTTCACCGTGTGATGTAGATATACAATTCCTAAAATGCAATCTAAGATGATAAACAATCGTTTAATCTTCTTTTTACAATGAAAATCCTAGCTACTAAGGAAAGAGAAATGAGATTCTTTCAACATAGAGCAGAGAGCACGCACTAGATGAACTGTCCTAAATCAAACCAACAAGTATTCTAAATGCAAATGCACATGCATGTATTTGTTTTCGCTTTCTTAATGTGTGAATGACAAAAAGAATGCTAAGTACAAATCTGAATCGTTTCAAGCGACAGTACTAACAATTTTCTTTTCAAAAAACGAAAGGAAGATAATGACGACACTTTGTGATTTTGAATTGAAAACTACTTTCAACACTTGAAAAACTATTAATTCAAATCAAATACAAGAGTAACAGTGTAATCAACCATCAAGAACAATAGGATTCTTTTCTTTGATTGAAAATGACACTTGCGACACTTCCAAATCAAAAGACGACAGCTTGATTATGCTACTTTTTTGTAAAGGAGAACCGTAAATGGTGAATAATACATAAAAACATTTACAGTTCTTTGTACTATGGAGGCTAAATCATGCAAAGGAAGGGAGTTTCTATAGTGGTATACTGATCATAGACAGAAAAACTCCTTAATAAAGTTGAAGAGAGTGAACAAAAAACCAAAATCTGGAAGCATAAGAGGTCTTATCTGATCATCGCACCTATAACATAGGGAAAGAGCGATGCATCTCACCTACTACACATGGGAGGTGTGATGCATCTAGATTCCCAAGAGGAGAAGGTGTGATGGTCCAGGGACGAGACTTCAACTGTGTTCTTGGTCACAGTTTGTAGCTCAGTTTAGGGATTTAAGCCAAGCAAATGATAGTGGTGGGCTCCAGTATTGCAGTAATAATGTTGTAACTCTTGGGACTCCCTTCTTTACTTTTATCAACCCGGTAGTTCATAACAAACTTCGAAGTGACGGTGCTATGTGCACAAGTACTAGCTCTTACCGCGACTGTCACTTGGTTAGCTGTACAAGTCTGCTAGGGGCTTAAGCCAACTTCTATGAGCTCTAAGAAGAAGCTTTTTAACTGATGGATGGAAGCTAACTCAAAGGAAGCTAATCTACTTATGGAAAGAAACTGAAAAGCTGAAAGGAAATGTAAACCCTAGCAAACCCTAATTTTACTAGCTAGCCCTATTGATGCAAGAAAGAGTACGAAAGCTACTGAAAGAGATGCCATTGACTTCTAGGAAGGTGAAATGCATGTGTCTAAGCTACTTCTACAGTAAAAAAAAATATATATATTATATTATATTATATATATATATATATAATATATATATATATATCTTTTTGTATGTTTGAGTAAGTTGTCAAAATTATCATGCATGTGCTTTAACTAGTTTTTGACTATGCAGAGGTGGATTGGTGAAAGGAAATGATTGCAGAAGGTTGGAAAGGTTATAATAGGGCCTAAGGGGTCCCTAGCACCCTTCCAGAGAGTTTCACAGTGTTCGGATATCAATATACTGCTTTCGTGAGCTTCTACAAGAAGTCTACAGGGGTTCTACAAGATGTTTTGTAATTTCTACAGGATGTTCTATAATTTCTACAGGATGTTCAAAAAGGGGATTTTGGAGGGTTGATGGAGGAATAAAGGTGAAGAAGTGGGTATGGAGGTGAGATAAGGGTGTGAAGAGGTCCAGGACTTGGTGGAGGGAGCTAAGGAGTGGTGAGGATGGTTGGATTTGTTCAAGGAGGGGTAGAGAAATGTTCCACAAAAATATGGGAATTAGGGCAAAGCGAGCGAATGTGGCAAATGTAAAGCAAGAATCTGAATTAGCGGATGGAGCAAGCAGGATTGATGGAGTACGGTCAGATAGAGAAGTATTACAGGTGATCTGCAAGTTATTTCTCAAACTAAACAAACAAAGACTCGAAAAATCAGGGACCTAGTTACTTTAACCTACTCTGACCTAAATAACAGCAAAGAAAATGAATAGAAATTTATTTACAATGAAATCATGTGAAAGAACTATGCAACTAAGCAATCATGAACCTAAGCATGTAACCACAACTGGTATCAACTTCTGCAAATGAGAATCTAACACTAATAATTGCATGAGGAAGCAAAGACAGTGTTTTTGGTGGCAGCAAGGTCACCTTGGTCCCAGCTCATAGTCCCACTGAGGGAGAGGTGAGATCAGAGGTGCTTGATAGCCTTTTTCTGAAGATCTTCTCTATTATTAACCTATCAAATCAATCTGAACATGAAAAGCCTTTTTAATCCTCAACAATGATCTAGGTAACCAAGCAAGATTTCAATCTACTTATCAAAAACTATTTTGCAAAAACATTAAAGACAAATAACAGTACACGAAGGAAGCCTTGGCACTTGGGTTGGGCCCAACCCCAAGAGCTATAGGCTCATAAGAAAAGCTCAGAACTGATGCCACATAAAGCTGCTTTCCATTACTAAAAAATAACCATGTCACAAAGAAATTTGTACAGCAGCAGCTACAAAATGAGCTGAGAAAATAACAACACTATAGTGCAAAATACAACTATTCAAAAAGTAACCTACGAAGGCTGGAAGCCTTCCTATTTACGCATTATGAGGGTCCCCAACAGCCCTCCTTAACTCAAGGGGTTTGGTTGCTCAAACTGCCAGTGATGAGTCACTTTACACAAGACTGCTCGACTGCCCTTGGGAATCCTTTTTGGTGGTCTGCTAAACTCCGCGTTGAGGGTGGAGATTTCGAGGAAGGGGCCATTTAATGTAGGAGACACCCTTCCTACGAATCCTCACCCTTGTTCCTTCATGCTTGGCTGTCATCTGGCTCATAATTGCTTGGCCTTGGTTCAAAATTTGTCCAAAAATCTGCAATAACTACATGTTAGCCTTCTTGGTCAAGTGACTATCCTCATTCGTTCAACTAACATAAATATACTCAAAAAACATGCATAAACTATGAAAAATGGTGGATTGATGAAGAATAGTTAGGTAAAATGAGCCCAATAAGTTACCCAATTCCGGGGCTCATCATCACCCCCCTGCTAAATGGGTTGCTCATCCTCTAAGCAACTAATCCAGCTCATCATCCTTGATTGCCTTGACTACCTCTCTCACATCCCAGGCCTACGAGGTGATATCTTCTTCATGGTCATGAAATCCTGCTTTTTATTCCACT
This sequence comes from Pinus taeda, assembly GCA_000404065.3. Classification (NCBI taxonomy): domain Eukaryota; kingdom Viridiplantae; phylum Streptophyta; class Pinopsida; order Pinales; family Pinaceae; genus Pinus; species Pinus taeda. Next base: position 69,631 of record APFE030496047.1, on the reverse strand, counting down.
TCTTCCCACTGCCTGTGTTCCTCCTCTTCTTTGACTCCTTCCAGCAGCCCCAAAAGCAAGGGAGGACTAAATTTTAGGCCTATCTAGTTGGCCTGAAGATTCTGCATGGACTGTTTGTAGAGGGGTACTCTTGCCAAGGCCTTCCTCATCCTTGTTGGGGAGTGGTATTTTGTTATTTTTAGGCTGTGGGACAGTGTGTTCCACCTCCATGTGCAAGCATGAACACAATTATCCCCCAATAGTCTCTCCATGTCCTCAAAATGGGCTATGGCTTGAGCTTGTTGGTCAATGTAATCTTGTAGGGCCTGAGGGTTATTGGCCAAGTGCTGGTGGGCATATATTAATGCTGAGGGATCCTCTGGCTCTGCTCTGATCATTAGTGGTTCCCTTAGTTCCACGTCCATAACATTCTTGACGTTTGCTACTCTCTTTTCTTCATGATTTAGCCAAGAGGCCATGGCCATAAGTTGCATATCTCCTACTGCAGCGTTGGGGTCCCACAAATTCATGTTGGGAAGGGCCAAGTTGTGTAGGTAGAACTTTGATAATTTGACCTTTTCCTCTGATGAGCTATTGTCATATAAAGCCATGAACTGATGGTAGTTTTGAAATGGAATGGTGCCCCTTTGGGCCAAGGTATTAATCTGGAACAGCAACCACTGATCCTTAAGGTATAAGGCATATAATTTGCCAGGTTTCCTACACTGCATTACCTCCACTGCTCAGCTGGCCATGCAGGCCAGTTAGGCCTCCTTCTCTTGTACCTGTTTCCTTAACGACTCTATCTCTTGTGCTGCTTGCAATTCCTTCTCCTGTACCTATCTAGTTAGTGCCTCAATTTCAGTCTGTAGCCCATCTCTTCTCTGTTGTTCATCAGGGGTTTCTTTGTCTACTGTGGGATTTTCCTGTTTCAGTTATTCTCCCAAGGTGTGGGGCCTGTCTTCTTTATAGTGTCCCTGTAGTTGTAGCTGCTATTTAAGCAGCTCGTTTTCTTCCTGTAGCTTGGCCCGATGACTGCTTTCCACATGTTGTCCCATATCCAACTCCTTTCTTGCCTCTTTGAGTCATTCTTCCAGGGGACCTATGTCTACCACACCCTTGGACTTGGCGATTTTCATCCAAGTGTGGGTCCTCACTCTCTCTTCTTCTAGTGCAAAGAAAAGTGGCACTGCGAATTTTTGGGGAATTATCTTTCCGGCCTCTAACAGGTTATAGTAGGAGCCCAAGCTAGGTTGGGCGCTTGGTTCCAAAATGTTCTCAGCCTTTTCTTCCTCCTGTGATGATTTAGCTGCCTTTTCTTCCAATTCCTCGGTCTCTTTTAGCTTATCTAGCGTTTATTGTAGAATTGTCTCAGCTATCTGTAGAGAGGTCTTTATGTCCATCATTTTAATCCTTTCTCTCCAGGTGGACATTTTCGGGCTTCCTCGTTCATAGGTGATGGATGCCATTGAAGGAGACTTTTCCTTTTGTTTAGCTGTGGTGTCCTCAATCGTAATTGGCTCCTTTGACTGTGGCTGGGGTCTGCCAGCTTTTATCCATGTGCTCCTTCTTGCCTTAAAGTATATGGAAGGCTCCCTTTTTCGCTTCCCTTTTTGTTTTAGAGATGTGCTTAAGGCAGCCAGCACAGCTGCTGCCTCCCTAGCCAAAATCTCTGGTAATTTCTCCTTTTGCTGCTTTGTTTTCATGCTTCCTGTAGAAAGTCCTGTGTCAATTATTTTCATGCATCCTTTTGAAACTCCGGTGTCAATTGTTTCGGTCTACTTGACTGGATGTGTCTTTCCTTTTAATTTCTATGTGGTTTCCTTGGTTGTGCCCTCCTTTGTGTGGAATTTTTCAGTCCTCTCAGCTCTACTCTGCAATCGTTTCTCCCTGGGTGTTTGTGCCATTGTTCCTCCCACAGTTTTAGGCTCATCAATTTGGCCTTTTCCCCGTTCCTCTTTCTGTCCTTTTTGTGTCTATTTTCCCTGTGTTTCTTTACCACCGGTTTTCTCTCTTGCTTCAGTGTGTTCCTTCTTCACTGCTGGATGAGGTGAGCTCCTCGGCCAAAATTCAAATATCGTCATCTCTGGACATGTTTCAAAAAATATCCCAAGGGAGCGGGACAGTGTAGGTGTGGAGGGCATCTTCCACTAAAAGCTTGATGAGCCCATGATGGGCTAACTGATCCAGTGTCCCTTCCTTCAATTTTGTGCCACATTCAATTAATGATTGTAGAAGAAAATAGGGGATGCTCAACTTCTGTTGGGCCCCTATAATACTAGTGATTACCCCATTACCATTATAGTTGTACCCCTTATTAATATTGTTGTACCCCTATTGTCCTCATATTGTTATTAATGTGCCCCATAGAATCCCTCTATTGTTATTTTTGTGGCTTTATATTATCATTGTTAGGTCGGTTGGGTTATATTGTGACTCCTTAGACTCCTATATATAGAAAGGAGGTTTTTTCATTTGTATCATCCAAGAATTGTTCATTTATGTAATGTAAAAGAGGTTGCCCCCTCGAAGAGGCTAAATTCTAAGGTGTGGATCTATCTTTTCTATCTTTTTCTTGAGTTGGTTTCATAACATTTGGTATCAGACCTTTGGATTCTAGGGTTTCGCTGCTCCAAAAAGGTCATCGTGGCATTTTCGCTATAACTAGTTTTCTGAAATGTTTCAGAAGCTAAAACTAAAACCCATTTGAGAAGAAATCACGTTGAATCTCAGGTCTAAATTTCAAAACTTTTCACGCTATGTTTATGGAGATATGATCTGAGGAAGTTGGTCTTCTTGCAGACTCCTGAATTACATTCCAAACAGGTGACCTAGGGAAAATTGTCATAACTTTCTCTCTGAGCATCGGATTAAAATTTCATAAGAAGATACAAAAAGAGGACAGACTGTAGTTTCTTGTATGTATTTTTTTAGAGCCAAGGATTGAAACAATGACTCGTGGTATGTCATACGAGTTCACTCTATTGAACTAGTCTATAAGCAGGTCACTGTGGGAGATTTCGCATAACTCTTCCTTGGAGAATCCAATTTGGATCAGACTAGTGGCATTGGAAAGAGAACACAGAGGGCTACTACAAGCTGCAATTGCAGAACTAGATGATCTGAAAGTACAGAGATACATCAAAGGCAATATCGAGCTCCTACAAAGTGAAAAAATGTATGTAGATTCTTTTAAATTTTTGCTTAAGATTGGTTTGAAAATTTATTGAAGGAATTCAAAGGGCATAGTGGAGAATTATTATCAGTAATTGATGCCCCGAGGAAAGAAAATGCAAACACCTAGTAAGGAACCTAAAAGTTCTAGCATGACTCATGAAGAAGAGGAAGAAATGCTACATGAGATATCAAAATTACAAGAACAAGTGCAACAAATGTCACGCTCACAAAAGCTAACCGAAGCTAAGATAAATGGTGTGGAATCTAAGATAAAGGGCATGGAAGCTAAGATGGATGATCTGAAGATAGATTTGAAGATAGACATGGCAGATTTGAAGGCAGATTTGAAAAATTTTCTACAGGAAATACTTACTAATGGTGAAAGGGGAGTAAAGGAAACTCATGATGCAAACAAAGGAAATGTTAATCATGATTTCATAGACTCTAATGTTGGATCGAAGATGCACCATATT
>APFE030496047.1:36435-55519 GCA_000404065.3 Pinus taeda | reverse complement strand
GCACTATGAACTTTTGAGGAATAATTTTGCCGGCCTCCAAAAAGTTATAATAATAGCCCAGGTTGGGCTGGGGGCTTGGTTCCATGATGACATAGGTCTTCTCCTCCTCCTATGGTGACTTGGCTGCTCTTTCCTCCATCTGCTCTTCTCCTTTGAGGATAGATGCATAGGGAATTGTGTTGAGACCAGATAGTTTGCTATATCAGCAAACCACGGGGATAGTACTGAGATAGCAAATAGATGTTCATCTGGCATCTGGTCATCCACTATTCCTTCTTCACCTGCAGGAAAATCCAATCTAGACAAGAAGTCAACAACAACATTTTCTTTACCTGGTTTGTCAACGATAGTCAAATTAAACTGCTGCAACAAAAGTAACCATCTAATAATATGATCATTCACATCAGGCTTATTCATTAAATATCTAATTGCAGCATGGTCAGTATGTACAAATGTTTGATAGCCAATGATGTAGTGTCGGAACTTGTTCAGGGAATGGACCACGGCCAGGAACTCGTTCTCAGTTACCATATAATTCATTTCTACCTTGGATAAGTTTTTGCTGACAAAGTATATGGCATATGGAAGTTTTTCTTCAACTTGTCCTAAGGATTCCCCTATGGCCTTGTTTGAGGCATCAGTGTGGATGTGGAAAGGTAGGGCCCAGTTTGGGCCTCTCAAAATTGGGGCAGACACCAAATTATCCTTTAATTCATTTAGAGCCCTCTCGCAGTCATCAGACTATTTAACTCAACATCTTTTTCTAAGAGGCCAAACAATGGCGAGGCTAGCTTACTAAAGTCTTTAAAGAATCTTCTATAATGTCTCGCTAAGCCTAGGAAACTCCGAACATCTCTTACCTTCTAAGGAGGTGGAACCTTTTTTATGATAGCAATTTTACTGGGATCCACCTATAATCCTTGGCGAGAAATGGTATGACCTAACACGGTCCCTTCAGTCATCAGGAATTCACATTTTTTAGGGCTGAGGGACAGGTTCATCTCAATGCACTCGCTCAAAACTTTTCCTAGGTTGGACAAGGCTTCTTGGAAGCTAGACATGTAAGGAGTAAAGTCATCCATATAGATTTCCACCGAATCATTTGGAACCAACTCAGCAACAGTGCTTAATAACAGCTCTCTGAAAGTGGCAGGGCCATTACATAGCCCAAAGGAGAGACGTGCGTAGGCAAAGGTACCCCATGGACAAGTGAAGGTGGTCTTATCTTGGTCCTCCGGGCTGATTTGGATCTGATTATACCCGTTGAACCCATCTAGGAAAGAGAAAAACCTCTTCCCTGCCAGACCATCCAACACTTGATCTATGAAAGGTAATGGGAAGTGGTCTTTCTTAGTGGCTTTGTTCAGTTCTCTGTAGTCCACATAGATTCTCTATTTCCCATTTTTCTTGGGTACCAACACCAGAGGGGAAACCCATTCGCTATCCGAGATGGGGTAGATGAATCCTGCATCCAACAATTTTTGCACTTCCTCTTTAACAATGTCCTTGAGGGCTGGATTCATTCTCCTATGAGGTTGCCTGACTGGTTTACAATCCTCCTTAATGTAGATATGATGGGTTCAGATCGAGGGATGGATTCCCTTCATTTCCTTGTAGCTCCAGGCAAAATCCTCCAAATGGCGGGTCAAGAGGCTACATAGCTCCTTTTCCTGAGAGGGAGAGAGAGAGGAGCTAAACTTTAAAGTCCTCTCCGGGCCAAACTCCACATTCTTAACTCTGGGAGTGGTTGGATCAGTCGCATATAGGTCCACTAAAGTATTGGCTTGGGTATCTTCCACCAACTTTTCCAAGGATAGTGCACAAGGGGGAGGATTTTGGATTAAGTTCTCAATCAAATCATCCTCGATTTGAGGACCTCCCCTGGTGGCCTCTACTGTGCATAATGGTGCAGAGTAGACCTCATCCTCTTCTCCTTCTTCCAACCATAGGGATACGTCATGTTCTAGCAGAGGTTGGGTAGGAGGATATAGGACCAGTTGTTTGGACATAGGCCCATTTTTGATGGTCATGCTTTTGGCTCGACAACTGATCTAAGCATCTGCAGTAGCCAGCCAGGGCCTCCCCAAAATGAGGGGATATCCAGTGAGTTTTTCCTTTGGCTGAAGGACCAAAAAGTCTGTAGGATACTCCCAGGAGTCGACAAAGACCAAGACATCTTCCACGATCCCTTCGGAGTCACGATGGAGCGGTCTATCAATTGCAGCACTATTGAGGTCTTCCTTAAGAAACTTTGAAGGTTGAGCTTAAGCATGGTGTCCCTGGTCATCACAATAATGGCGGCCCCTAGATCAATCAAGGTGTGGGGTATGATGGTGCCATTGATGTGTACATCAACTATAGGGCTCCCAGGGTCCAAATACTTTGGACAGATTACTTGCCCCAACATGAGATCGGATAGTTATCCTATGACATTGATGGTTGAGGCATCTTTCTTTCGCCTGCCTGGGTGCCTGAAACACTTCTTCTTAATCAATTTGTTGTATATCGGTACATCTTTTATGGCTTGGAGAAGTGGTATTTTCACACACAACTGCTTGAGTTCTCCCGGAAGCTCATCCTCTTCTGGGTTGGGTTGTGTGGTTACTGTGAGTCGCTCAGGAAAGGGTGGAATGGCTTGGGGTTCACCTTCCTATTTCTCTTCCTCCTCATCTAGGGGAGGAGGTTGGCGCTCTGGAAGGACCTTCCCAGATCGCAAGTTGTCTCCTGGATCTCCACAGCATAGGTAGGGCATCTCGTCTCCCCAGTATATACCTGCTGGGCCTCTCTGTTGTTGGGGTTCGGGTTCGGTTGAGCAGGCATCTGGGGTTGTCTTAGAGGAGCAGGAGGTAATGGTTGTGGTTGAGCTGGTGGTGGAGGCAGAATGGCGGGAGGAGTGTTGTTTATTGGGGCATCACCCCAGTTGCAGGGGGCATTTCACTAAGGTTTGGGCTGGGCATGAGAGTGAAAACAGTGGAGAAAGGGAGGTTGAGTTGGTATGGAGATGGATAAGACCCATGGGAGGAGTTGCGACAGGAAGGACCAGCAGGGGGGCCCTAAGAGGTATATTTGAAGCGGATTGGTTGGGGTTGTAATAAAGGCCTTGGATGTCCTTTGCATTCCCCTTGCTGATAAGGGGTTGGGTCCATGCGGCCCTACCTTGGTTGAGGGAAGTTAGAGAGGTTTTCAGTAGCCCCACCTCAGTTCCTAGGTACATGGCCTTCAAATCCAGGGCAAGGGTAGGCATTGGTTGGTGGGGTGGTCTTCCTCACAAACGAAACATACCTCTACTGAGTGCAATGGGCACTCATTCTTGGGATGCTTCCTCATGCATCTAGGACAAAAAATGGTCAAATCCCTCTCAGCTTCTTCTTTCTTTTACTGAATTTGGAAGGTATCAAGTTGCATGGCAATAGTCTGTCTCATTTCACTCTTCAGGTCTTCCATCTGGTTAGCAAAATCATGCTTGGAGAAAGAGGTACTAGCTGAAAGATGATTCCCCCTACCTCTCTTCCGAGCCGCCCTAGAATGGTTTCTAACACAGTCTTTATGTCCTCATAAGGTAGTTGGTAGATGTCTCCTCCAACCAGCATGTTAAGGGTGTCCAGAAGGTCTTCAGGGACTCCTCAGAGCAGAACTAGCTTCAGAGATTCCAGGTCAAGTGTGCACCTGGCCCGTTTATAACTGAGTTGGAACCTTTCCTCTTAGTCTTCTAAAGATTCATCGCTTCCCATGGTCATCTGAAAGATTTCTCCCTTAGTTTCCTTGGATCTACAGTAGTCCCGGTACTTGGTATTGAAAGATTATTGCATCTGAGCCAAAGTGGTGATACTATTTCCAAGTAACCCCATGAACCAGTGTAATGCCGCGTCCTTGAGTAGAGGGAAAGAGTTTCAACGTTTGCTCATCCTCAGCATAGTCATAAGTTCGACAAAGGACAACAAACTCAAACAGGAAGGTATCAAGGTCTTCAGAAGTCAGTCCATGGAAGTGAGGTAGAGAAGAGGGACTTATGTTTTTCATTTTCATGTCTCCATTGGTCTCTTGGATGGGAAAGGCACTTTCTATTCTCTCATCTTCTCTTCTACCATTTCAGTTTTCAGCCATGGCTTCAGATGGAGTGTTCTCTAACTCTTCTTCTGTTATAGGATCTTCGTATATCTCAGGAGGTTCACCTATAGGTTCTTCTGGCTCACTATCACCAGAGAAGAAAGAAGGTTGACTCATGTGGTGGGGGTGTTGGGTAAGAATTTGCCGGTTTTATCTTTGTTCCTACGAGGCATGAAATGGAGAGACTTTTGATTACTTTTTATCTTTTTTCTCTGCTGGTACCTGCAAAACTAAAATAGATTGAACTGCAACTAACTATCTTACTGAAATGAAAATGTGGAATTGAAATGAAAGCAAGAAAGGACTAATCTATTTTTCTCAAATGAAATTACAGGAATGAAGTGCTAAGCTACTCTTGCAGAATTGAAATTTCGGAATTGAAATGCTGATATATGCTTGCAGAATTGAAATTGTGGAATTGAAATGCTAATCTATGAAAGCAGGAAATGTCTATTCTACTTTTGCGGAAATGAAATAAACTACTTAGCAGAAAGTTGTAGGAGAAAACAGAAGAAAAGAAACAATCACCAATACTCTGACGCTTCCCCGGCAATAGCGCCAAAAAGAATGGTGGGCTCCAGTATTTCAGAAATAATGCTGCAACTCTTGGGACTCCCTTCTTTACTTTTATCAACCCGTTTGTTCGTAACAAACTTGGAAGCGACGGTGCTGTATGCACAAGTACTAGCTCTTGTCACAGTTGTCACTTGGTCAGCTGGCACAAGTCCGCTAGGAGCTTAAGCCAACTTCTATGGGCTCTTAGAAGAAGCTTTGTAATTGATGGATGAAAGCTAACTCAAAGAAAGCTAATCTATTTGTGAAAAGAGATTGAAAATCTGGAGGAAACCGCGAACCCTAACAAACCCTAATTCTACCAGCTAGTCCTACTGATGCAAAGATGAACATGCAAACTACTGAAAGAGATGTCATTACTTCTATGAAGGTAAAATACATGTGTCTATACTACCTCTATCCTAAGAAAACATCTTTTTGTAATTTTGATTAAGTTGTTAGTTTTATCATGCATATGCTTTCACTGTTCTTTACTGTGCAGGGGTGGATCAAGGAGGAGGAATGCTTGGAAAAGGTTAGGAAGGTTCAGAGAGGGTCCAAGGAGTCCCCAACACTCTTCCAGAGAGTTTCACAAAGTTTGGCTGTCAAGAAACCTCATTTGTGAGCTTCTACAAGAAGTCTGCAGGGGTTCTACAGGATGTTCAGAGATTTCTACAGGATGTTCAGAAACTTCTACAGGATGTTCAGAGATTTCTACAGGATGTTCAAAAATTTCTACAGGATGTTTAAAAAGTGGATTTTAGAGGATGGGTGAGTGAGGGAAGATGCATGTATGGATAAGGAGGTAGGATAGGGTCCTGGAGTGACCCAGAGACTGGTGGGTGGGGTGGTGAGAATGTGTAGAAGGCTGACTTGGCTTAAAGAAGGCTAAGGCAATGATTGAGCAAGTAGATAGGGTTACGTGGGAAAAAGGACAGATGGGAGATGAGGAACCTAGCTAGGAGATGGAACAGGTGGCTCAGATGATGCTTAGGTGGATGAAAGAGTGGTGGAGGTGCTCTGCACGGTGTACACTCAACCGAATCAACAAAGTCTTGCAAATGATCAAAGTCCTAGCTAATCTAGTCTAACTATCAATAACATGAATGAACAACAGCTTTATTGGAAAGGAAACCATGTAAATCAACTATGCAAAAAAACATTTCAGAGATCTAAACCCATAACTAATTTCTGCAAAGGAAAACAGTACACTAAGGATTGCATGGTCAAGCAAACTAGTGTTTCTGTTGGGGCAGCACTGTTTCTTCAATTCCAGCCCCTGACCCAATAAGGATGAGGTGAAACTGAGAGTGTGGTTGTCCCTTTTCTTTGGAGCTTTTTCTGTTATTATCTTACCAAAACACCTGAAGCAATTCTATTCATAAATAGTGATCTATCCAAGCAACACAACTAAATCTACCTAACAACAATACGTTTCAAATGCATAAAGGGAAACAATGATGCATAAAGGAAAAGTAACAATACAGAAAGGAAGACCTAGGCTCTCAAGTTGGGCCCAACCCTGAGAGCTATGGCTCCTATAGAAAAATCAGAGTTGGTATAAAACCAGACTACTTCTCATTATCAAAAAATAGTCATAAGAGTTATGCCAAAAATGGCTACAAGAGAACAAAGTAAAGCTAATAGCACGGTAGTGCAAAATATGCAACGGTTTCAAAAGTCCCTTACGAAGGCTGACGCCTCAACATTTATACATCATGAGGGCCCTAGCTGGCCTCCTAAATCTATGGGACTCGGCTGTCCAAACTGTGAGTTAGATAGTCCCTTCCAAAATCTACTTGGCTGCCTTCTAGATCCAGTTTTGGTGGCCTTTGGAGCTCAGAGTTGGGGGTGAATATCCCGAGGAAGGGTTATTTAATGCCATAGACAACCCCCTACAAATCCTCACCTCAGGCTTGGCTATCTTCTAGCCCATGATTGCTCGGTTTTGCTCCAACATGTGTCAAAAAAACCTGAAATGAGCACATGTTAGTCACCTAGGAAGAGTTACTACCCTTATTCATACAAATGACATAGACATACTGAAAATAATTCATAAGCTATGAAAAATGAAGGATTGAACAACGACTGAACAAGGATAATTAGGCCAAATGAGCCCAACAAGTTACGAATTTCAAGGCTCATCATCACCCCCTGCTAAAAGGGTTTCTCATCCTCTGAGAAACTAGTCTAGCTCCTTGTCTTTCATTGCTTTAATCGCCACCCTCACATCCCAGGCTTTTGAAGTAGTATCCTCCTCACTGTCATGGAATCTGGCCTTCCTTTCCACCTCTTCCCACTGCTTATGCTCTTCCTCTTCTATGCCTCCTTCTAACAATCCCAAAAGCAAGGGTGGACTTAGCTTGAGGCCTATCCAACTGGCCTGGAGGTTTTGCATAGACTTCTTGTAGAGAGGCACTTGTGCCAAGGCCTCCCTCATTTGAGTTGGAGTGTGATATTCCTTGATTTTGAGGCTGTGGGACAATGTGTTCCACCTACGGGTGCAAGAATGAACACAATTGTCCCCTAGTAATCGCTCCATGTCCTCGAAGTGTTCTATGGCCTGGGCCTGCCGATCCATGTACCCTAATAAAGCCTGAGAGTTGGTTGCTAGGTGCTAGTGAGCGGATATCAATGCTGTGGGGTCCCCTGGCTCTGCTCTAATCATCAGTGGTTCATGTAGTTCTCTGTCCATGACATTCCTAACCTCAACCACTCTCTTTTCTTCATGGTTTAACCATGAGGGCATTGCCATCAGCTGCATGTCCCCTACTGCTATGTTGGGGTCCCACGAGGTGATGTTTGGAAGGGCCAAATTATGAAGGTAAAACTCTGAAAGCTTAGCCTTATCTTCCGATGAACTGCTGTTACATAAATCCATGAATTGCTGGGGGTTTTGGATTTGGTAGATACCCCTCTGTGCCAATGTGTTGATTTGGAACTGCAGCCACTGATCCCTTAGGTATAGGCCATAGGATTTGGCCGGCTCCCTACATTGCAGAGCTTCCAATGCCCAACTGGCCATGCAGGCCAGTTGTGCCTCCTTTTCTTGCATCTGTTGTTTTAGGGATTGTATCTCTATACCTGCCTACAATTCCCTTTCCTGTAGTTGTCGGTTTAGTTCCTCAAGATCAGCTTGCATCCCTTCTTTTTCTTGAGGTTCTACTGAGGTGTCCTTGGCTGCTGTGTCCTCTTCTTTTCTTTGTCCCTGTAGCTGTAGCTGCTATCTAAGCAGCTCATTCCCTTCTCTTAACTTGGCTTGTTGGGAGCTTTCCACATGCCTTACTCTTGCCAACTCCCTTTGTGTTTCCTTGAGCCTTTCCTTTAGAGGCCCTATATCTACTACCCCCTTGGATTTAGCGATCCTCATCCAAGTGTGGGTTCGTACTCTTTCTTCATCTAGTGCTAGAAATAGTGGCACTGTGAACTTTTGAGGAATAATTTTGCTGGCCTCCAAAAAGTTATAATAAGAGCCCAGGCTGGGCTGGGGGCTTGGTTCCATGATGACATTGGTTTTCTCCTCCTCCTATGGTGACTTGGTTACTCTTTCCTCCATCTGCTCTTCTCCTTTGAGGATAGATGTGGAGGGAACTATGCAGAGACTAGATAGTTTGCTATATCAGCAAACCACAGGGATAATATTGAGATAGAAAACAGATGTTCATCTAGCATCTGGTCATCCACTATTCCTTCTTCACCTGCAGGCAAATCCAATCTAGACAAGAAGTCAGCAACAACATTTTCTTTACCTGGTTTGTCAACGATAGTCAAACCAAACTGCTGTAACAAAAGTAACCATCTAATAATACAAGCATTCACATCGGGCTTATTCATTAAATATCTAATTGTAGCATGGTAAGTATGTACAAATGTTTGATAGTCAGTGATGTAGTGTCAGAACATGTTCAGGGAATGGACCACGGCCAGGAACTCTTTCTCAGTTACCGTATAATTCATTTCTGCCTTGGATAAGTTTTTGCTGACAAAGTATATGGCACATGGAAGTTTTTCTTCAACTTGTCCTAAGTCTGCCCCTATGGCTTTGTTTGAGGCATCAATGTGGATGTGGAAAGGTAGGGCCCAGTTTGGGCCTCTAAAAATTGGGGCGGACACCAAATTATCCTTTAATTCATTCAGAGCCCTCTGGTAGTCATCAGACCATTTAAACTCAACATCTTTTTCTACGAGGCCAAACAATGGCGGGGCTAGCTTACTAAAGTCTTTAATGAATCTTCTATAATATCCTGCTAAGCCTAGGAAACTCCGAACATCTCTCACCTTCTGAGGAGGTGGAACCTTTTTTATGATAGCAATTTTACTGGGATCCACCTATAATCCTTGGTGAGAAATGGTATTACCTAACATGGTCCCTTCAGTCATCAGGAATTCACATTTTTCAGGGCTGAGGGACAGATTCATCTCAATGCACTTGCTCAAAACTTTTCCCAGGTTTGACAAGGCTTCTTGGAAGCTAGACCCATAAGGAGTAAAGTCATCCATATAGATTTCCACCGAATCATGGACCAACTTAGCAAAGATGCTTAAGACAGCTCTCTGGAAAGTGGCAGGGGCATTACATAGCCCAAAGGGGAGGACGTAGTAGGCAAAGGTACCCCATGGATAAGTAAAGGTGGTCTTATCTTGGTCCTCCGGGCTGATTTGGATCTGATTATACCAGCTGAACCCATCTAGGAAAGAGAAAAACCTCTTCCCTGCGAGACCATCCAACACTTGATCTATGAAAGGTAAAGAGAAGTGGTCTTTCTTGGTGGCTTTTTTTAGCTCTCTGTAGTCCACACAGATTCTCCATTTCCCATTTTTCTTGGGTACCAACACCAGAGGGGAAAACCATTCGCTATCCGAGATGGGGTAGATGAATCCTGCATCCAACAATTTTTTCACTTCTTCTTTAACAATGTCCTTGAGGGCTAGATTCATTCTCCTCTGAGGTTGCCTGACTAGTTTACAATCCTCCTTAATGTAGATATGATGAGTACAGACTGATGGATGGATTCCCTTCATTTCCTTGTAGCTCCAGGCAAAAGCCTCCAAACGGCGGGTCAAGAGGCTACATAGCTCCTTTTCCTGAGAGGGAGAGAGAGAGGAGCTGATCTTTAAAGTCCTCTCAGGGCCAAACTCCACATTCTTAACTCTGGGAGTGGTCGGATCAGTCGCACATAGGTCCACTAAAGCATTCTCTTGGATATCTTCCACCAACTCTTCCAAGGATAGTGCACCAGGGGGAGGATTTTGGATTAAGTTTTCAATCAAATCATCCTCGGTTTGAGAACCTCCCCTGGTGGCCTCTACTATGCATAATGGTGCAAAGTAGACCTCATCCTCTTCTCCTTCTCCCAACCATAGGGGTAAGTCATGTTCTAGTAGAGGTTGGGTAGGAGGATATAGGACCAGCTGTTTGGACATAGGCCCATTTTTGATGGTCATGATTCCTGCTCGACAGCTGATGTAAGCATCTGCAGTAGCCAACCAGGGCCTCCCCAAAATGAGGGGATATCTAGTGAGTTTTGCCTTTGGCTGAAGGACCAAAAAGTCCGCAGGATACTCCCAAGAGTTGACAGAGACCAAGACATCTTCCATGATCCCTTCGAGAGTCATGGTGGAGCAGTTTGCCAATTGCAGCACTGTCGAGGTCTTCCTTAAGGAACTCTGAAGGTTGAGCTTAAGCATGGTGTCCCTAGTCATCACAATAATGGTGGCCCCTAGATCAATCAAGGTGTGGGGTACGATGGTGCCATTGATGTGTACATCAACTACAGGGCTCCCAGGGTCCAAATACTTTGGATAGATTACTTGCCCCAACATGAGATTGGACAGTTGTCCTATGACATTGATGGTTGAGGCATCTTTCTTTCGCCTGCCTAGGTGCCTGAAACGCTTCTCCTTAATCAATTTGTTGTATATCGGTACATCTTTTATGGCTTGGAGAAATGGTATTTTCACACACAACTGCTTGAGTTCTCCCAGAAGCTCATCCTCTTCTGGGTTGGGTTGTGTGGTTACTGTGAGTCACTCAGGAAAGGGTGGAATGGCTTGGGGTTCACCTTCATGTTTCTCTTCCTCCTCCTCTCGGGGAGGAGGTTGGCACTCTGGAAGGACCTTCCCAGATCGCTGTTGATCTCCTAGATCTCCACAGCATAGGTAGGGCATGTTGTCTCCCCAGTATATACCTGTTGGGCCTGTCTGTTTTTGGGGTTCAGGTTCGGTTGAGCAAGCATCTGGGGTTGTCTTGGAGGAGTAGGAGGTAATGGTTGTGTTGAGCCGGTGGTGGAGGAAAAATAGCGGGAGGAGTGTTGTATTGGGGCCTCCACCCCGGTTGAGGTGCATTCCACTGAGGTTGTCGCTGGGCATGAGAGTGAAACGAGTGAGAAGGAGGTTGAGTGTGGTATGGAGATAGATAAGAACACGGAGGAGGTGCAGACCAGGAAGGATGAGCAGGGGGTCCCCAAGAAGGTATATGAATGGATTGGTTGGGGTTGTAATAAGTTTGGGATGTCCCTTACATCCCCTGTTGATAAGGTCTGGGTCCATGCGGCCTCCTTTGGTTGAGGAAGTAGAGAGGTTCAGTAGTCACCTCAGTCCCTAGGTACATGGCTTTAAATCCAGGCAAGGTAGGGCATTGGTTGGTGGGGTGGTCTTCCTCACAAATGAAACATACCTCTTCTGAGTGCAATGGGCACTCATTCTTGGGATGCTTCCTCGTTCATCTAGGACAAAAAATTGCCAAAGCCCTCTCAGCTTCTTCTTTCTTTTGGTGAATTCAGAAGGTATCAAGTTGCATGGGAATAGTCTGTCTCATTTCACTCTTGAGGTATTCCATCTGGTTAGCAAACTCATGCTTGGAGAAAGAGGTACTAGCTGAAAGATGATTCCCCCTACCTCTCTTCCAGGCCGCCCTAGAATGGTTTCTGAACATGGTCTTTATGTCCTCATAAGGTAGTTGGTAGATGTCTCCTCCAGCCAGCATGTTAAGGGTGTCCAGAAGGTCTTCAGGGACTCCTCGGAGCAGAACCAGCTTTAGAGATTCTGGGTCAAGTGTGCACCTGGCCCGTTTATAACTGAGTTGGAACCTTTCCTCGTAGTCTTCTAAAGATTCATCGCTTCCCATGGTCATCCGAAAGATTTCTCCCTTAGTTTCCTTGGATCTACAGTAGTCCTGGTACTTGGTATTGAAAGCTTGTTGCATCTAAGCCAAAGTCGTGATACTGTTTCCAAGTAACCCCATGAACCAGTGTAATGTCGCATCCTTGAGTGTAGAGAGAAAGAGTTTCAGCTTTTGCTCATCCTCAGCATAGTCATAAGTTTGACAAAGGACAGAAAACTCAAACGGGAAAGTATCAAGGTCTTCAGTAGTCATTCCATGGATGTGAGGTAGAGGAGAGGGACTTATGTTTTTCATTTTCATGTCTCCATTGGTCTCTCAGATGGGAAAGGCACTTTCTATTCTCTCATCTTCTCTTCTACCGTTTCGGTTTTCAGCCATGGCTTCAGATGGAGTGTTCTCTAACTCTTCTTTTGTTATAGGATCTTCATATATCTCAGGAGGTTCACCTATAGGTTCTTCTGGCTCACTATCACCAAAGAAGAAAGAAGGTTGACTCAGTGATGTGGTGGGGGTGTTGGGTAAGACTTTGCTGGTTTTATCTCTGTTCCTACGAGGCATGAAATGGAGAAACTTTTGATTGCTTTTGATCTTTTTTCTCTGCTGGTACCTGCAAAACTAAAATAGATTGAACTGTAACTAACTATCTTACTGAAATGAAAATGCAGAATTGAAGTGAAAGCAGG
This sequence comes from Pinus taeda, assembly GCA_000404065.3. Classification (NCBI taxonomy): domain Eukaryota; kingdom Viridiplantae; phylum Streptophyta; class Pinopsida; order Pinales; family Pinaceae; genus Pinus; species Pinus taeda. Next base: position 43,054 of record APFE030496047.1, on the reverse strand, counting down.
AAAGGACTAATTTATTTTGCTCAAATGAAATTGTAGGAATGAAGTGCTAAGCTACGCTTGTAGAATTGAAATTGCAGAATTGAAATGCTAATCTACGCTTGCAGAATTGAAATTGTGGAATTGAAATGCTAATCTATGAAAGTAGGAAATGTCTATTCTACTTTTGTGGAAATGAAATTACAGAATGGAAATGAAAGAAACTACTTAGCAAAAAGTTGTAGGAGAAAATAGAAGAAAAGCAACAATCACCAATACTCTGACGCTTCTCTGGCAACGGCGCCAAAAAGAATGGTGGGCTCCAATATTGCAGCAATAATGGTGCAACTCCTGGGACTCCCTTCTTTACTTTTATCAACCCTGTTGTTCGTAACAAACTTGGAAGCGACGGTGCTGTATGCACAAGTACTAGCTCTTATTGCAGCTATCACTTGGTCAACTGGCACAAGTCTGCTAAGAGCTTAATCCAACTTCTATTGGCTCTTAGAAGAATCTTTTTAATTGATGGATGAAAGCTAACTCGAAGAAAGCTAATCTATTTGTGAAAAGAGATTGAAAATCTCGAGGAAAGCGCGAACCCTAACAAACCCTAATTCTACCAACTAGGCCATTACTTATATGAAGGTAAAGTACATGTGTGTAGACTACCTTTGTCCTAAGAAAACATCTTTTCGTAATTTTGATTAAGTTGTCAGTTTTATCATGCATATGCTTTCACTATTCTTTACTGTGTAGGGGTGGATCAAGGACGAGGAATGCTTGGAAAAGGTTGGGAAGGTTTAGAGAGGGTCCAAGGAGTCCCCAACACCCTTCCAGAGAGTTTCACAAAGTTTGGCTTTCAAGAAACCTCATTTGTGAGCTTCTACAGGAAGTCTGCAGCGGTTCTACAGGATGTTCAGAGATTTTTACAGGATGTTCAGAAATTTCTACAGGATGTTTAAAAAGTGGATTTTAGAGGATGGGTGAGTGAGGGAAGATGTATGGATGGATAAGGAGGTAGGATAGGGGCCTGGAGTGACCTAGAGACTGGTGGGTGGAGTGGTGAGAATGTGTAGAAGGCTGACTTAGCTTAAAGAAGGCTAGGGCAATGATTGAGCAAGTAGGTAGGGTTACGTGGGAAAAAGGATAGATGGGAGATGTGAAACCTAGCTAGGAGATGGAACAAGTGGCTCAGATGACGCTTAGGTGGATGAAAGAGTGGTGGACGAGCCTTGCACGGTGTACATTCAACTGAATCAACAAAGTCTTGCAAATGATCGAAGTCCTAGCTAATGTAGTCTAATTATCAATAACATGAATGAACAACAGCTTTATTGGAAAGAAAACCATGTACATCAACTATGCAAAGAAACATTTCAGAGATCTAAACCCATAACTAATTTCTGCAAAGGAAAACAATACACTAAGGATTGCATGGTCAAGCAAACTAGTGTTTTTGTTGGGGCAGCACTGTTTCTTCAATTTCAGCCCCTAATCCAATAAGGATGAAGTGAAACTGAGAGTGTGGTTGTCCCTTTTCTTTGGAGCTTTTTCTGTTATTATTTTACCAAAACACCTGAAGCAATTCTATTCATAAACAGTGATCTATCCAGGCAACACAACTAAATCTGCCTAACAACAATACATTTCAAATGCATAAAGGGAAACAATGATGCATAAAGGAAAAGTAACTGTATAGAAAGGAAGCCCTAGGCTCTCAGGTTGGGCCCAACCCTAAGAGCTATGGCTCTTATAGAAAACTTAGAGTTGGTATAAAACCAGACTGCTTCTCATTATCAAAAAATAGTCATTAGAGTTATGCCAAAAATGGCTACAAGAGAACAAAGTAAAGCTAACAGCACGGTAGTGAAAAATATGCAACGATTTCAAAATCCCCTTATGAAGGCTGAGGCCTCAACATTTATAGATCACGAGGGCCCTAGCTGGCCTCCTAAATCTATGGGACTCGGCTGTCTAAACTGTGAATTAGATAGTCCCTTCCAAAATTTGCTTGGCTGCCTTCTAGATCCGGTTTTGGTGGCCTTTGGAGCTCGGAGTTGGGGGTGAAGATCCCGAGAAAGGGTTATTTAATGCCATAGACAAACCCCCTACGAATCCTCCCCTTAGGCTTGGCTATCTTCTAGCCCATGATTGCTCGGTTTTGCTCCAACATGTGTAAAAAAAACCTGAAATGAGCACGTGTTAGCCACCTAGGAAGAGTGACTACCCTTATTCGTACAAATGACATAAACATACTGAAAATAATGTATAAGCTATGAAAAATGAAGGATTGAACAAGGACTGAACAAGGATAATTAGGCCAAATTAGCCCAACAAGTTACCAATTTTGGGGCTCATCAGTGGTCTTCCTCACAAACGAAACATACCTCTACCAAGTGCAGTGGACACTCGTTCTTAGGGTGCTTCCTTGTACATCTAGGACAGAAAATGGCCAAAGCCCTCTCAGCTTCCTCTTTCTTTTGTTGGATTCGGAAAGTATCAAGTTGCATAGCAATGGTCTGTCTCATATCACTTTTGAGGTCTTCCATTTGATTAGCAAACTCATGCTTGGAGAAGGTGGCACTAGCTGAAAGTGGATTCCTCGTACCTCTTTTCCGAGCTACCCTAGAATGGTTTCTAAACACAATCTTTATGCCCTCATAAGGCAATTGGTAGATGTCTCCTCCAGCTAGCAAATGGAGGGTATCTAGAAGGTCTTCAGGGACTCCTTGGAGTAGAACCAGCTTCAGAGATTCAGGGTCAAGCGTGCACCTGGCCTGTTTATAGCTAAGTTGGAACCTTTCCTCGTAGTCTTCTAAAGACTCATCACTTCCCATGGTCATCCAAAATATCTCTCCCTTTGTTTCCTTTGACCTACAGTAGTCCCAGTATTTGTTGTTAAAGGCTTGCTGCATCTGAGCCCAAGTTGTGGTACTGTTTCCAAGTAACCCCATGAACTAGCGTAGTGTTGCATCCTTGAGGGTAGAAGGAAAGAGTTTCAGATTTTGCTCGTCCTCGGCATAGTCATAAGTTAGACAAAGGACAACAAACTCAAACAGGAAGGTATCACGATCTTCAGTGGTCAATCTATGGAAGTGAGGTAAGGCTAAGGGACTTATGTTTTTCATTTTCATGTCCCCATTGGTCTCTCAAACGGGAAAGACACCTTCCATTCTCTCCTCATATCCTATACCGTTTCTGTGTTTAGCCATGGTCTCAAGAGGAATGTTCTCTCACTCTTCTTCTGTTATAGGATCTTCGTATATCTCTGTAGGTTCACCTATAGGTTTTTCTGGATCACTGCCACTAAAGAAGAGAGAAGGGTGACTCTGTGATGTGGTGGGGGTTTTGAGTAAGAATTTTTCGATATTGTCTCTATTCTTATGAGGCATGAAATGAAAAAATTTTGGTTGCTTTGGCTTTTTTCTGCTTGTACCTATAAAACTGAAATAGATGGAACTGCAACGAACTAAAATCTATCTTGTTGAAATGAAAATGCAGAATTGGAATGAAAGCAGGAAATGACTAATCTATTTTGCAGAAATGAAATGCTAGGTTACGCTTGCAGAATTGAAATGCTAATCTACGCTTGTAGAAATGAAATTGCGGAATTGAAATGCTAATCTATGAAAACAGGAAATGTCTAGTCTAGTTTTGCAGAAACGAAATTGTAGAATGGAAATGAAATAAACTACGTAGCAGAAGGTTGTAGTAGAAAATAGAAGAAAAGCAGCAATCACATATACTCTGACGCGTCCCCAGCAACGACGCCAAAAAGATGGTGGGCTCCAGTATTGCAGCAATAATTCTGCAACTCCTGGGACTCCCTTCTTTACTTTTATCGACCTGGTAGTTCGTAACAAACTTGGAAGCGACGGTGCTATATGCACAAGTTCTAGCTCTTGCCACGACTGTCACTTGGTCAGCTGGCACAAGTCCGCTAGGAGCTTAAGCCAACTTCTATGAGCTCTGAGAAGAAGCTTTTTAACTGATGGATGGAAGCTAACTCAAAGGAAGCTAATCTACTTGCGAAAAGAAACTGAAAAGCTGAAAGGAATGCAAACCCTAGCAAACCCTAATTTTATCAATTAGCCCTACTGATGCAAGAAAGAGGACGAAAGCTATTGAAAAAGATACCATTGACTTCTAAGAAGGTGAAATGCATGTGTCTAAGCTACTTCTATAGTAAAATCTAAAAAAAAAAAAAAAAAAAAAAAAAAAAAAAAAAAAAAAAAAACATCTTTTTATATTTTTGAGTAAGTTGTCAAAATTATCATGCATGTGCTTTCATTGGTTTTTGAATATGCAGAGGTGGATTGGTAAAAGGAAATTCTTGCAGGAGGTTGGGAAGGTTAGAAGAGGGCCTAAGGGGTCCCTAGCACCCTTCCAGAGAGTTTCATAGTGTTCGGATGTCAAGAAACCGCTTTCGTGAGCTTCTACAGGAAGTCTGCAGGGGTTCTATAGGATGTTCTGTAATTTCTATAGGATGTTCTGCAATTTCTACAGGATGTTCAGAAAGGGGATTTTGGAGGGTCGATGGAGGAAGAATGGTGAAGAAGTGGGTATGGAGGTGAGATAAGGGTGTGAGGAGGTCCAGTACTTGGTGGAGGGAGCTGAGGAGTGGTGAGGATGGTTGGATTTGTTCAAGGAGGGGTAGAGTGATGTTGCACAAAAACATGGGAATTAGGGTAAAGCGAGCGAATGTCGAAAATGTAAGGCAAGAATCCAAGTTAGAGGATGGAGTAGGTGGGATTGATGGAGTACGGTTAGATAGAGAAGTATTATAGGTGCTCTGCAAGTTATTTCTCAAACTGAACAAACAAAGACTTGGAAAATCAAGGACCTAGTTACGTTAACCTACTCTGACCTAGATAATAGCAAAGAAAATGAACAAAAGTTTATTTGCAATGAAATCATGTGAAAGAACTATGCAACTAAGCAATCATGAACCTGAGCATGTAACCACAACTGGTATCAACTTTTGAAAATGAGAATCTAACACTAATAATTGCATTATGAAGAAAAGACAGTGTTTTTGGTGGTAGCAAGGTCACCTTGGTCCCAGCTCATAGTCCCACTGAGGGAGAGGTGAGATCAGAGGTGCTTGATAGCCCTTTTTCTGAAGATATTCTCTATTATTAACCTATCAAATCAATCTGAACATGTAAATCCTTTTTAATCTTCAACAATGATCTAGGTAACCAAGCAAGATTTCAATCTACTTAACAGAAATTATTTTGTAAAAACATTAAAAACAAATAATAGTACATGAAGGAAGCCTTGGAACTTGGGTTGGGCCCAACCCTAAGAGCTACAGGCTCCTAAGAAAAGCTCAGAACTGATGCCAAATAAAGCTGCTTTCCATTACTCAAAAATAACCATGTCACAAAGAAAGTTGTACAGCAGCAGCTACAAAATGAGCTAAGAAAATAACAGCACTATAGTGCAAAATACAAATGTTCAAAAAGTAACCTACAAAGGCTGGAAGCCTTCCTATTTATGCACTACGATGGTCTCCAACAACCCTCCTTAACTCAAGGGGCTTGGCTGCTCAAACTGCCAGTGATCAGTCACTTTACACAAGACTGCTCGGCGGCCCTTGGAAATCCTTTTCGGTGGCTTGCTGAACTCCGAGCTGAGGGTGGATATTTCAAGGAAAGGGCCATTTAATGCAGTAGACACCCTTCCTATGAATCCTTACCCTTGTTCCTTCATGCTTGGCTGTCATCTAGCTCATAATTGCTTGGCCTTGGTCCAAAATTTGTCCAAAAATCTGTAATAACCACGTGTTAGCCTTCTTGGTCAAGTGACTATCCTCATTCGTTCAAATAACATAAATATACTCAAAAAACATGCATAAACTATGAAAAATGGTGGATTGACGAAGAACAATTAGGAAAAATGGGCCCAATAAGTTACCCAATTCCGGGGCTCATCAGATAGTCAATAATTGCAAATCACAGGGGCTGATCTAATGAGGCTACTTGAGCCACCACCAGGGAAATTAGGATGTTTGCAAATCAATTGTTCAGTTTATAAACAAAACCTAGAGATAGACTGAAGCAGCATTGATCTACTTTACGCTTGTATAGCAAATGCAGTTCGAAGGCTAGCTGGCTTGACTTCAGGCTCCATCTATAAGTTTATAAAGCAAACAAGTATAGACAAGCAAACAAGCTAATTTCTCCCCAGTGGAGTCGCCATTTTGTTATCGGGAAATCTAGTGTCTATGCAGAGCTGCTAGTCCCACTGAGACGGGTAGCTATCTTAGAAACAAACAGATTAAAGTTACTTTCTTTTTCCTTTATGAGAAGTAGATAGGAGAGGAGAAAAGAATACCAACCTCAATCTTTCGCTTGGTTCTCCGCTTGTTCCTTCTCCCCTTTGACAGATCTTTGTCACTCCTCCCTTGACCACTCTGCTTCAAAGAGTACCTGTAAAGTCAAAGTAGCATAATACCTTCAAAGTGCAGAGATCTACAATCATAAACAATATAGGACCAGATATATATTGACCACACAAATGCATATATTGGCAAACATATAAGAATGTGGAGGAAAACTTGAATAACTTTATTGATATAGAGATTAGAAGAGAGGATTACAACCCATTGATCTGACCCAACGTCATCCTCCCAGCATGA